>OZJO01006041.1:0-20217 GCA_900406225.1 Acrobeloides nanus | reverse complement strand
GACAAGCCTTGTCCGTCCCATGATTGTCCGTCTTGACCGCGGACAAGCCTTGTCCGTCTCACTCGATGTCCGTCTTGACCGCGGACAAGCCTTGTCCGTCCCATGATTGTCCGTCTTGACCGCGGACAAGCCTTGTCCGTCCCATGATTGTCCGTCTTGACCGCGGACAAGCCTTGTCCGTCCCATGATTGTCCGTCTTGACCGCGGACAAGCCTTGTCCGTCTCACTCGATGTCCGTCTTGACCGCGGACAAGCCTTGTCCGTCCCATTAGTTGTCCGACTTGTCCGCGGACAAGCCTTGTCCGTCCCATGATTGTCCGTCTTGACCGCGGACAACCCTTGTCCGTGTGGTTAATGTCCGTGTTGTCCGCGGACAAGCCTTGTCCGTCCCACTCGATATCCGTCTTGACCGCGGACAAGCCTTGTCCGTCCCATTAGTTGTCCGACTTGTCCGCGGACAAGCCTTGTCCGTCTCATGATTGTCCGTGTTGTCCGCGGACAAGCCTTGTCCGTCAAGGTATTGTCCGTTGTTCATCCGGATGAACAAAGGGCGCATCCCTGGGTCAATCCCTTTCGCTTCAATACGCAATCATGTTTGAAAAAAAACAGCGCAAAATGCTATTTTTTACACCCTGTATATATCAGAAAGTTCATGAAAAATGGAAATTTGTTCGTTTTTTCAGTAAAGTATGAATCGCTAACGTTGTAGAGATAATTGCATGCGAATTTTCGTCTGTGTATTACAACGAAAACATGAACATGTATGCAAATCCCTTTTTTATTGCAAGGACAGGCTATATATTGAGAAGCATAATCTTCATGATATAATGAACAACTCCCTACAAATTATTTATATAACAATACAAACTCTCTCTTTTTTGAGAATTCAACTGTTCGTAAAATTACGCTCCTCATTTTTATTTTCCAGGGCATCATTTTTGTTCTATATTAAAATTTTTGATTTTGAATGTGGATGATTAATGGACATTTACATTCGCATAATACAGAGTGAGTAAAAAAAGTGCATGTTGTGATTTTGGGAGCCCGAAAAAATTTTTGGGACCGAAAATTTTTTTTATTAAAAATAACCCATGTTTGGGTAATTTTATGCGGGAAATCGATTGCGCGCATTCCTAAGCATGAATACGTTTCCTTGGCCCTGATTCAGGGAATGGAGTTGGTGTATTGACGCGAAAATCGAAAATTTTCTTTTTTCGCTCGTAAACCAACTCCAGTCCCTGAATCAGGACAAAGATAATTTTTCATGCTTAGAAAATATGCGCAATCGATTTCCCGCATAAATTATCCTCCAGATGGATGCTTTCAGGGCGAAAATAGAAATTATTTCTATTTTCGCGTCAATACACCAACTTCATTCCTGAATCAGGGTCAAGAAAGCGTTTTCATGCTTCAGGAATGCGCGCAATCGATTCCCCGCATAAAATTAACCAATATGGGTCATTTTTAGTAAAAAAATTTTCGAGCCCACAATCACAAAAATGCACTTTTTTGACTCACTCTGTAATACTCATTTTTCAAATTCGTTTATTTTGTATACATATGTTTGTAAATAAAGTTTTTTGTTTAAGAGGCAATGTCTGGAAAAGTCGCACGGGGTGGGCGTCATACATTACCAATGGGGGGGGGACTGTCCCCCCTCATGTAGCTAGCATCGAGCCAAAAGTTAAAGATTCATATAGCCTCGGAGTGGCAAAGCCGTTATAACCTCGGAGTTCATATAGCCTCGGGGTGGCGAAGCCGTATGGCTAAAAAAAAGGTCCTTTTTTTGGTCGACACAATATAGCCTCGAGGTAGCTTGTCCCCCCCCCCTTATTCATGTATGGTGGGCGTATGCCAAAAAGTATTGCCACAAATTTGAAACCTAGGTTATTTTCATATACCTAGTGAGTGATTAACAAAATCATATAAGTTAGGTCCCGAGCCTTTAAACTTGTGGAAAAATCGAGGTGTCATTTTCTCAAAAAGCGTCATTTGGACCCTTTTTTGTTTTTATCATAACTTTTTTCTACTGAAGCATTTTCTACAATTTAAAGCACGTTTTTATTGCCATCCGTTCCCCTTTCCAATGATACCTCGACTATGACCCAAGCCTTTATACTTTTCGAGAAAAGTGACTTTCTTTCTCAATATAGCGATTTTTGACCCCCTCAAAATATCACATTCTAGCTCGAAACTTTCTCACTATGGGAGCTTCAAGTCGCACATAAAAATAAACTAGAGTTCTTGGCCAACATCTGACCAAGTCCTTTTTCTGAAGCCGCGTCCCAAAAAATGTAAAAATCGCTAGCAATTTACGCAAGTTGAGCCTATATGATTATATATGTTATGTCCGATTTTGAATTTCAGCTGTCTCAAAGTCGGCTAGCCGATCATGAGTTCCCAAGACCGGCTTGCCGATCTAGAGACATTAATCTTGACTCGGAATAGGCTTGTCGATCCGGAGTATTTCAAAATTCACGTGCCAGATTGGATTATATCATGTTTTATGTGAGTTAAAATAACTTTAATCAACCATAATAGTAAAATGATATCAACTGAACAATGAAAACAAACACAAAGTTAAAAATAACAAAAGAGATCGAATAAATTTATCGCTTGTTTTTGGATCAGGGGGGGGGGGTCACCCCGAGCAGACGTCAGTTGCCAACATAAAATTTTTATCAGTTGCTGACATAAATTCTGCAACTGATAGAGATTTTATGTCAGCAACTGATAATTCCCCGTCACCCCAGGGTTAAAAATTGAGAAAAAGTTTTCTAAAATTTTTTTAAAATGTCATATTTAGGGGTAATTTTATACGACGAATCGCATTCCCAAAGCATGAAAACCTTTATTTGACCCTTAAAATAGAAATACCTTTCACATAAAAATACTATAGTATACGTATATATGGGTAAAAATACGTATTTTTCAATTTTTAAGGGGTCAAACAAAGGTTTTCACGCTTCGGGAATGAGCACAATCGATTTTTCGCATAAAATTACCCCTAAATATGTCATTTTAAAATTTTTTTTCGATTTTTGGCTCTGGGGAGATCCCCCTGACCCACAATAACTCCAAAGATTGAATAGAATTCCATAACGAGTTCACTGTCTAGTATTTTATAAGGTTGCCACGCTAATAACATTCAATCTTTTGATTCTAAGCAATTTTAATGTTGCATCACGATACGGTTTTATTGCAATGATCATCACTAGCGTATTGAGAGTCGAATGTAAAGCCGAAAATTCTAATAGCCATGACATTAGATCAACTGCATAGAAAATTTCGAATTTAATGATTATGAACATTGTTATGTAGGGACATACTAGAGTCACAATTGGTATTGTCGACTAAAAAGTATTTCATATTATAAAACCCATTTCAACCCATAATCCTAGCGGACTTCTTACAAGTTAGTAAGGAGCGATCCCGTCCGATCTGGCAAGTTAAGCAACTTGGGACTACCGGTTCGATCCCGCTCGGAACCAATTCTTTTTGCTTGGTCCAAAAACGGATAAAAATTTTTGCCTAGGGGTAATTTTATGCGAGTAATCGATTGCGCGCATTCTCGAAGCGTAAAAACGCTTCTCTGACCCTGATTCAGGGAAGGAAAGGGTGTATTGAAGCGAAAATGACTGAAATAAGAAAAGTTCATCGGAAAACCAGCTGTCTAGGGGTTTTCTTATGCGCGGAATCGATTGCGCGCATTTTCAAGGCATTGAAAAATTTACCCGACCCTGATTCAGGGAATGTGGGTATATTGAATAGAAAATGAATTAAAGTTCGAAATAAATATTAATTTTAATTTTTTATGTTTTTTGTGAGTGTTCAAGAATTTACTAATAGAATTTTCAACTTAGTCATTTTCGCTTCAATACACCCTTTCCTTCCCTGAATCAGGGTCAGAGAAGCGTTTTTACGCTTCGGGAATGCGCGCAATCGATTACTCGCATAAAATTACCCCTAGGCTAAAATTACCCCTACATTTTGGAACAAAATGATGAGGTGATCTCTCTTCCCCAAAACTACCCAAAATTAAGGGGGTTCACCGAGCACCGAACAGCAATTTTTTTGATGACCCACCGATCAAAAAATGAAAAAAATCATTTCCAGCGCGCGACGCGCGTTGGGAATGATATAAACACACCGAGTATCGCTCAACCTAAAAAGGTCGCCAAATTCGAGGAGGTTCACCGAGCAGGCTTATGAAATTTTTGGGGAGTACGTGTTCAAATATGGAGGTGATGAAATGTTTTTTGAAAAAATTCGAAAAGTTGACAAAAATCGCAAAAAATTTGAAAAACATTAGGGTCCCATTGAGTATTTTTTCAGTCGTCCTATGAGGTGTTGATATGTTTTTGAAAACTTTGACCATGATGATGTGTTAGGGGGAGGCGTACCAGTGAATAGCCATAGGGGGGGGGGGAGCAGGGGGCCAGTGCCCTTCCCATGGTGAAAAAATTTCTTAAGAAAAATGAGGTTTTCGGTCTATCGAAGATCATCCGGTTCAGTTTTTCTTAAGATGTGCCCTCTCCATGGAGGCTTCTTGGCTACGTTATTGAGCCGTACCCCCTTGGCCATGTGTGAAGAGTATCGTACAGGGTGATTTAAAAATTTTTACTCCATGTTGCTCACTTGTAAAAGAAGAGAAATAATTAATTGTTGCTGAGAGTGTTGCAACTTTTCCGCCGCTTTTCCGTTCTTCGTAATTCTTTCTTTGGCAATTTTACGCCATCTATATAGCAAAAATATCGGTAGTCCAATCCCAATACTAGTATAAAATATGAAAGCGAATACAACTGTGAAGAAAAATATTTTTGTGAAAATATTCTCTAAATCAATTATACCGCATCTGAGCCATCTTCTAATTTCGAATCCATATTTGTATCTATTCTCAAAGTATCTGTCTTGAGAAGGTGTTTCGAAAGAAGACAACTGTTCTGTTAACATAATTGGAAAAGAAAATAGTAGACTGAAAAGAATTGTCCATAAAAGCCACCGTTTACTGAATGATAATTGAGTTGATTCGTTTGTTAATAGTCTAAAATCGGTAGATTTAGGCATCAGATACTGATTCGTGGACAACAAACTAGCCGATTAATTGAAGTTATAGTCCTTTTCATAAGACGTTTAAAAAAAGCCAGTGTCTTCGTGATATACAGGGTGTGCGGAATTATCCGACCTCCTATAGTAAGATATATCTAGATACTTTTTTCGCTATAACTTTGATAAAAACAACCATACGCCGAGATCTTCGTGTCAAGCTAAGAACGTAAGCTTTAAAAAGACACCAAGATGTCGCTGTATAGAATTTCTAACAAAAGTTATCGTGACAAGTATCCGACAATAGGGGGTCGGATAATGACAATTTTCTTTCTCTTATTGCCTACCGATATCGATAATAGATGGTAACAATGATAGCCGACCCACATCCAGTTAAAGATATAACCAAGATAGCAAAAGGAATTAATATACCAATATAATCTCCCCATACCCAACATGGAATCCCAAACAAATATGAGTCACATGTCATAGGCATCCATCGAGAAATCCCTAAAGCACACATTCCTAGTGCTGGCACAAGACTAAGTGGCACCAAAAGTATAGTTAAATTAAAATCAGTGATAAATGCCCAGATCTAAAATTTTTATAAAAAATATTTTCCATAATTAAGAATGAAGATCGATAGAAAGAATTTATATGTCATCCTGTATCAATTTTAAAAGTACAGTACTAGGATGGCCGAACTTTGAATTAACACTTAAAGGACCAGTACACATGTGTTCCACGGAGGGGGAAAGTGTGGAAAAAAATGGCGACAGAACAAATAATAAAAGTTTTCGTTTCAATAACACGAAAAAGTATGGTTGTGAAAAAAATTGATTTTCTCAGCAAGAACATTAGCAATTTGGATAATTCTTTTTTTAAACATTATCTACGAATCAAGAGCTACAATTTTATGCAAAAATTTAGCCGTCGAGCATGCGTCGTTTATTTTAAAAACATGTTTGAATTTTTGAACCATTCGAAATTTTCAAAAGGGTGTGTAGCTCGAAGTCTTTGTCCGATTTTTATGATCGACCCATCAAACGATTCCACTCGATGAGGGCAACAATTCTACAATCCGCTTTTTTTGTAAATCAATCAAAAACTTATAATTTTTTACGAAAAACATGCTTTTTTGACAGTTTTTCGTAAAAAATTATAAGTTTTTGATTGAATTACAAAAAAAGCGGATTGTAGAATTGTTGCCCTCATCGAGAGGAATCGTTTGAGGGGTCGATCATGAACATCGGACAAAGACTTCGAGCTACACACTCTTTTGAATAGCTGCTCTATATACCATGAATGAATTCATCCTGAAAGTTGTTTACTTTGTTTGTTTTCATAGCATTTATTCGCTATAATACCTTTTTTGGATCAAAATTGAAGTTTTTAATCAATTTTCTTAAAATTCTTAATAAAAACGATAAAATACAACAAAAAACATAAAAATTTACACTCTATTTCCATTTTTACATTTGTCGCCACTTTTGGCCATACTTTCCCCCACCGTGTGTTCAAATAGGACTAAAGTCTGACCCCGGCAAGAAAAATGCTGGAATCTAACTCTATAGGGGGTTTTTCGATGCGAGGAATCGATTGCGCGCATTTTCGAAGCCTGAAAACGCTTCCCTGACCCTGATTCAGGGAAAATTTAGTTTTTTGAAGCGAAAATAGCCTAAAACTCGAATTTTCTCTGGAAAACTTGCTGTCTAGGGGGTACGGTGGTCCAAAATGGTGCCAAAAGTTGAGAAAAGTGAAAAACTTGGTGCTTTTCGATTAAAATTGATAAATATCGGTGTTTTTGACTATGCGGAATCATTTTCAACCAAAATTGAGAAATTCAGAAAAAATCGATTTTTTCCCAATTTCTGCCCTTGGTCCCCCAAGGGCAGAAAAAACTCGAAAATTCGATTTTCTCAGTTTTGTTCAATAATGATCAGAAATTGTTAGGCATAGTCGAAAATGTTATTTTAAAATGAAATTGAAATTTTTGAAGCACTAAAAATCGATTTTTTCTAGTATAAACCCCTGGAGGCACTATTTGGTCTCCGAGGGATTTTTACCGATAAAAATCGATTTCTAGCTCTTCAAAAATTCCAATTTCAACTTATATAGAGTAAAAATTCAAATGGGCATATCTTCGGCTAGCTAAATCCATATCCAATGGTTTTGGTGTCGTTGGAAAGCTGGTGAATTCTACTTCATTTTTTGACTTTACAACTCCTAGTCAAAACTGCATAGTTTTGAAGATAGAGCAATTTTTCTCATTTTTTAGGTCCAAAAAAGCACTATTTTCGATCTAACTCCTACGGGTTGTTCGAGTGCACTACATTTCTTCGCCTATTATTTACTCCTATTTAGTACCTACAATTTGAGCCGTCGATCGCCGGACAACGCGGGTTACATTAAAAGAAAATGGGCCCCGAAAAGGGTCGAAAAAATTTGAAAACTCTTTAGATTATCAAAGTTTGCTATAATTTATGTATATTCGGAAAATTCATGAAAAATGGAGCATTTTTTGTTTTTTCAATAAATTCTGAATCGTTATCGTTGTCGAGATAATCGCTTTTGAAGTTGGCGATTTTTGGAATTGGTTTTGAATTTGAATTTCCCGCCAAAATTGAAAATCAGGGTGTTGGCGGGAAATTCAAATTCAAAACCAATTCCAAAAATCGCTTCAAGCTTCGTAAATGCGCGCAATCGATTCCTCGCATAAAATTAGCCCTAATAAGTTCATTTTTGAATAAATTTTTCGGGTCGAAAAAAAACATGAAAGAATCGCCCAAATTCCAGTTTTTTATACACCCTGTGAAATTTTTTTTTTTGAATGCAGTTTCGCGTTGTCGCATGAAAATACCCCTAATAGGTGTAATGTCGATAGGGTAATTCAAAGTTCGCCCATTCTGGTACTGTATCTTTGAGAGAACTGACCGAGATATTGAGCAAGAACCAACGATAAACTTTCATCTCTTTTGGGGATTTCTTTCTAAGTAGATATAGAGCAAAAAAGAGAGCGATGGCATCTATTCCACATATGATAGCATTGCGGATTTTAACACCACTAACATAATTCGAATCAATACTTCCAAATCCCGTATTTTGTACTATAGTTTGTAATGTATGATTATAAATTATTGATTTACCCGAATATATGTAAACTTCAATGTCCAATCAAATATTGGAAGTGGACCAGCCGGTGCTGGAGGTAGTTTCTCAACCGGATAAGCGGACCTATAATATACTTTAATATCGGGTAGTGCTATATGAAGGAAATCATAATATTCAATATTTGCATCAAATCTAAATCAATCTCTTATTTTTGAATTTTTTAAAACTATTTTAACCCTCCAATGAGCCTGCTACCATTTTTGTCTACTATATGCATAAAATCTGTAACTTGATCATTAACAGAATAAGGCATTGTACCATTAAATTCAAGATTTACAACAGCATCATCACCAGACCATTTGATCTAAATTAATAAAAGAGGGAAAGTTAAACAAGTTGGAACTATATATTCATGGGTTCTTGGTTCTTATACTCATTGAACGTGGTTTAAAATCAAACGCAAAAATAACATCGCCAACGTGTTTCCCGCATAAAATTACCCCTAATAGGGCCATTTTTGAGAAATTTTGAAAAATAAAAATTTCTATTTTAGATCAGTTCAATTGGGTATAAGAGTTGAAGTAGCTCCAAAAATAGTTTTATTCAAGAACACATACTTCCAATATGAGGCAATAATGAATATCAAGACAATTAGAAGGTTTTCTAATATTAGAAGAGTTGAAGACGAAAACGTTTGTGTCATTGTCTAATGTAACCACTTGTCTATATTCATATATGCTAACTAAAATTCAAATTACACTTTTCTTATCAATAAATGCGCTAAAAATGGGAACTTGCTCAATCTTGACGGAAACGATTTTTATACACTTTTTAAGAGGTTTGTGCATTGAAGACAAAATTGGAAACCTCCATAGATTTTTATACCTTTTTAAGTATACCATTGTGATCATTGCCCGTTTGGGCGAAGTGGTATAAAATGTCGCCTCTGGGAGTTTTTCTATGCGGGGAATCGATTGCCTCATTCCCGAATTCTGAAAATGCTTTCCAGACCCTGATTCAAGGAAGGGGTTTGTGCATTGAAGCGAAAATCGGAAACCCCCATAACCGAGGGATAGTTTTGCAGTTTCGGAGTCTAGAAGGTTTTCTTGGTCGAGAAACACGAATCCAAGCGATTTGAGTCGCTCATAGTTCAATCTGACCGTTTATAGGCATCCCATTAGTCAGAATGGGGTACTCCTAAGAAAGGTGCCTATAAACGGTCAGATTGAACTCGGAGCGACATAAATCGATCAGATTCGTGTTTTTTAACAAAGAAAACCACTAGACACCAAAACTGCAAGTCTAGCCCTCATTTGGGGTGCTTCCAATTTTCGCTTAAATACAACAACTCCTTCCCTGAATCAGGGTCAGAGAAGCTTTTCCAGGCTTCGGGAATGCGCGCAATCGATTCCTCGCATAGAAAAACCCGAGAGGGTCCTTTTTGACTACCTTGCCCTCATGTACGATTTATCGGTATATCCGGGTCAATATAGATGGTATGCAAATGAAAGAAAAAAAGCCAGATTTTTTAGTAGGTAATGTTTTTGGGTTCAACATTTTGATCGAAAAATGAGCGAAAAATTTGTGAACAAATTTCGAAAAATGCAATTTTTTCGTCGAGTCGTCGTTCGCTGGTGGACATTGAATATTCCGCTCTTGACTGCGAAAACTTGCCGGCAATTCACACAGCGAAGTCGTTGCGAAAGCTTAAAGGGGGAAGTGCATTTTGCGATCATTTGGGAGAAAAAATGTTTTTTCGTAAAAATGACCTGTTGGGGGTAATTTGATGCGAGAAATCGATTGCGCACACTTATGAAGCGTAAAAATATTTGATCATTTTCAGAGCGTCCAAAATCCCATTGCCGCCAATCAACATGCAATGTAACAGGAAGAATAATATCATTAGTCGACGAGGGATCCTAGGCGGCTACTGGAGCTCGACCGCCGTCTTCCGATGGTCGTGGTCTTTGTTGACTAGGTGAACCACTACGCCGCACCACAGATCCACGACGAAAATTTATCGTATTATTATCGTGCTGCATTTTAAAAATTGATTGCTGAAAATTCTGGGGTCGCAGAAGGGAATGAACGAAAAGAGCGACGAAAAAAGATGAAAAAAGCGAAAAAATAGGCAATTTTTCACGAAAACTTGGTCAAGATGGCGTTTTTGCCAGTTGATCGAGAGCTGGGGTGCTAATGAAGCCTTAAAAATTGGCAAGAAAAAGGATAATTTGATTCTGACAATTTTTTATTGTCTAGACATCTTGAAAAGCAAGAATCAGTTTTTCGAAACTTGAAAAGCAAGAATCAGTTTTTCGAAACTTGAAAAGCACACCATTTTTCGATGCGCTTTTCAAATGGCGTTGACTTGTTACAAAAATTTCAAGTCGAAACTTTTGACAATTGTTCCGTGACGATCATAGGCTACTCAAATCTTTCCGAAGCCACAAACTCAAAATATTTTTACCGTTTCCATATGCGGTTGCATTAAATTTAGTGTCATTTTCTTGGTATTGATATGCTTGAATAATTTTCATTATTAGAAAAAATAGAGCAATCATGCCGAACCTAAGACAGTATTCAACGTACTAAACAAATTACACCATTAAAATTTCATTACAGATTATAGCCCGTTTCAGCCCAACTATAAAAAAGCTGGCCCCAAAATTCAAAGGCCGAAGTTAGCATCCCGTCCGATCTGGCAAGTTAAGCAACGTTGGGCACGCAGGTTCGAAAATTTTGATATACAACAAAACTTTCCTTACAAAGAATGGGGCAAAAATTTTTTGCTCTAAGAAAAGTTTTTGTAGATCAAAATTTTTGCCCTAATGGGATCGAAGCTGCGGGCCCAATGTTGCTTAACTTGCCAGATCAGAAGGGATACCGACTTCGGATTTAGAATTCTGGGTCCAGTTTGAGCAGAAACGGACTATATCGAAGAAAATCTAGGGTGTATAAAAAAACCGGAATTTGGGCGATTTTTTCATGCTTTTCGACTCGAAAATTTGTTTTCAACAATGACCCTATTCAGGCTAATCTTATGCGAGGAATCGATTGCGCGCATTCCCGAAGCTTGAAAATGCTTCTCTGACCCTTATTCAGGGAAATTAGTACATATTCGATTTTCGCTTAAATACATTCACTAATTTCCTGAATAAGGGAAGCATTTTCAAGCTTCGGGAATGCGTGCCATCGATTCCCCGCATAAAATTACCCCCAGGAAGATGATTTGAGGCCAGTGTTGACTCGAGTACTCGTGAAGCGAGTACTTACATGTCGAGTAGTATAAGAGTACACTACTCGACTGAAATCGAAGGATCGAGTCGAGTAGTGTACACTACTCAACTCAATATTTCGATTTCAGTCGAGTAGTGTACACAATTCGAAATTTTTTTTCAAAAATTCAATTTTTGAAAAAAAAATTAAAATTTTGAAAAAATTAGAATTTTTGAAAAAAATTGAATTTTTTGAAAAAAAAATTTTAATTTAAAAAAAAAATTGAATTTTTGAAAAAAATCGAATAGTGTACACTACACGACTGAAATCAAAATATTGAGTCGAGTAGTGTACACTACTCGACTCGATCTTTCGATTTCAATCGAATAGTGTACACTACTCGACTGAAATCGAAATATTGAGTCGAGTAGTGTACACTACTCGACTCGTCATTCGAGTAGTGTACTCGAATACAACACTGTTTGAGGCAGAAAACCCAAAATTTTTCGATTTTCGCTTCAATACACACATCTATTTCCCTGAATCAGGGTCATGGAAGCGTTTTCAAGTTTTGAAATGCACGCACTCGATTCTTCGCATAAAAATTAGCCAAAAAAATCGATTTTTTCTCAAAAATCGAATTTTGCCCAAAAATCGTTTTTATCAAATTTTAAATAAATAAATTACAGATTTAAATCAGTTTGGAGCTACGGCTCTTATACCCCATTGAACGTGGTGTCTAAAATCGAAAAATTTTATTTTTCGAAATTTTCTCAAAAATCACCTTATTCGGGGTAATTTTATGCGGGAAACACGTTGGCGATGTTATTTTTGCGTAAACACGCGCTCCATTTTTTAGAGAAATCGAATTTACATATTTCGACAAGTACATATTTCGAAAAAGCTAATATGCAAAAATTCGATTTTCTAAAAAATGGAGCGCATTTTTACGCAAAAATATCATCGCCAACGTGTTTCCCGCATAAAATTAACGAATAAGGCCATTTTTGAAAAAATTTCGAAAAATAAAATTTTTCGATTTTAGTAGGGTTGGATAAATGACATGTAATATTACATGGCGTGTAATATTACGATAATATTACATGTAATATTACATTTATGTAATATTACGGTAATATTACACAACATGTCATTTTCCAACCCTAGATTTTAGACCACGTTCAATGGGGTATAAGAGCGGAAGTAGCTCCATAAATTGAAATAGGTTTGCCAAGAAAGTGTCGACCAATAGTTGTGCTTTGCTAATAGAAACATTCATAAAATAATGAACAAATGCGTCAATAGATAAGTTGATTTATATACAGGGTGTCTCAAGATAAAGGGATCACTTGTACATTTTTCTTTTTACTTGTCATTTTAATTTCTTTTATTGAAACTATAACAAAAACAACTTCTGCTGTCAACTCCTTGAACTTGAATGGTTTCAGACGAAGAATCTTTCGAAATTCCCAGTTTTTGGGCCAGCTTTCGCGTTTCTTTTGGCCGTTGGATTTCGATTGATCATTCCTCGGGCTCTTCGACAATTTGCTGGGGTCGTCGATGTTCTTTTTCGATCTCTACCTTTCTATTTTCATTGATTCCGGTTTCGTCGTATCACTGAATATCTTTGAACACTGTCGTCGTCAATGGAATATCCAGAAGTCTTGAAATTTCTCGTTTCAGAATACCTCATTCTAATCGGCGCGAAAAACATGGGATTAAATTGATTAAATCGGTTAATTTTTTCTACTCGGGGGTTTTCGGGTATGGGGAACACGATGGCGATATTATTTTTTAAAGGGGCACACCCAACGGCAACAGAATCCGCATAAATTTTAAAAAAACGTATCTCGACGTGGAAAAAAGCTTTTTTGACATGGTTTTTTTTCACTCATAGAGAATCAAGCATCAACTTTCAGAATCCGAAAGAACTTTGACGCCTACTATCGACTATAGCGATATCCGAAAAAAGCGTGTCAAAAAGCTTTTTTCCACGTCTTTCTATTAATAACGCTTTTTGACCCCCTCAAAATTTCACTTTTTGGGCTCTATCTCAAAATGTTCTCACTACGCGAGCTCCGTGTTGCACATAAAAATAAACTAGAATTCCTGGCCGACATCCCTGACCAAGTCACTTTTCAGGGGGCGAGGAGCAAAAATGTAAAAATCGCTAATAAAGTACGCATATAGAGAATACCGTGTTATATAGATGTGACATAGATAACACGGCTTTTTTTCAATCTTGATTGAATTATCAATAATCAATAAAAAAAAACATACAAAAATACGTACGAAAAGTTCAAAACATCAAAAAAATTTGTCTTTCTAATACATGATAATATTCGAATTTAAAATGAAGAGACGAAAACAAAGTAGAAAACAAAGCTCGATAGCAATAGCTGCACTTTGCTAAGAGATCAAGAATCTAATTGTCTACGAAATGTTAATGTAATTTTATTCTGAAAAATTTCTGATTGTTTCGAATTAGTCTCGAAATAAAATATATAAATATTTCAAAATTAGATAAAGTGTCATACATCAAGTTGTACGTAAGAAGGGAATTTTTAGCTCCATCCCACGTATACAGGGTTGCCATGTTCTCGAGAAAAATGGAAATGGTAAATTCAATGTCACAACCGCAATTGGCTCTAGGAACTTCCACAACGGAACTTTCACAACAGGGTCCAAAATGACATGCGGAACTTCCACAACGGTCGATTTTCTCTACTTTCTCGTGATCAAAAGCAAAAAATTCCGTCATATTCGAGTTTCCCGTATCGAAAAACCCCTGGGGTACAAAAAATCAGCTGGAATTTTTAAAATTCAATTTTTTAACCCTTTGATCCCCCGTACAGTAAAAATACTGTAAGGGGGGATCAAGGGGTTAAAAAATTAAATTTAAAAAAATTTTCCAGCTGATTTTTTGTATCTAGGGATTTTTCGATACGGAGAACTCGAATATGACGGAATTTTTTGCTTTTTGATCACGAGAAAGTGGAGAAAATCGACCGTTGTGGAAGTTCCTAGAGCACCGCAACAACGATGTAAAACGGAAAAATTACATCGTTGTCTAGCCTGTCTGTCGAACTTACCAAGAAGACCTTTTGCCCCTCATATGCTCATGAAATTTATTCTCCTTGATAAGTTCGACAGCCAGGCTAGATAACGATGTAGTTTTTCAAAAAAAAATTTTGTAAAAAATTATATCGTTGTCTAGCTTGGCTAACGAGCTTACTAGGAGAGCCTTTGGCGCTCTCCGCTATCGGTTGCACTCGGAGCGATACACCCCTGTGATGAGTTTTCCCATAGTCTGGACCTACTTTTTTGAACTATTCTAAACGGTTTAACAAAGGCTCTGTAATAAAAATAGGGCATAAACAAATTAGTCCTCACAGACAAAAAGATACACACACGCATATTTCCCCATTAAAGAGCAGTTAGTAAGCCGAATGCCTTCGGCGCTATTTGGAGTACCCCCATTTACCTCACCCATCATATTGGGATAAAATCATGCGAAGATCGATTGCGCGCATTCCTGAAGCTTGAAAATGCTTCCCTGACCCTTATTCAGGGAAATTAGTACATGTTCGATTTTCGCTTAAATATATTCACTAATTTCCTGAATAAGGGAAGCATTTTCAAGCTTCAGGAATGCGTGCAATCGATTTCCCGCATAAAATTACCCCCAGGAAGATGATTTGAAGCAGAAAACCCAAAATTTTGGATTTTCGTTTCAATACTCACATCTATTTCCCTGAATCAGGGTCAGGGAAGCGTTTTCAAGTTGCAAAAATGTACGCAATCGATTCCTCGCATAAAATTAGCCAAACAAATCGATTTTTAATCAAATTTTAAATAAATAAACTACAGATTTAAATCAATTTGGAGCTACTTCGGCTCTTATACCCCATTGAACGTGGTGTCTAAAATCGAAAAATTTTATTTTTCGAAATTTTCTCAAAAATCACCCTATTCGGGGTAATTTTATGCGGGAAACACGTTGGCGATGTTATTTTTGCGTAAACACGCGCTAAAGGAATTCTCGAAGAGAGATCGAAAACACCCAAAATCCCTCGCGTAAGCAATGACCGTGGAGAAAGCTCAAATTTAGAAAATGACCAGCCCGAACCAAATTCAAACAACCCCCCTCCCCAATACTTTTATTTTATTTTAATAATAAAATATTCCATAGTTGATAATAAAAAAAAGATTGGGAGCTATTGTGCTGGGGCCACCCCAGGTCAAAAATCGAAAAAAAATTTTCCTAAAATTTTTTTAAAATAACATATTTAGTAATTTTATGCGACGAATCGATTGTCTCATTCCCAAAGCATGAGAACCTTTATTTAACCCTTAAAATAGAAATACCTTTCACATAAAGATACTATAGTATACGTATATATGAGCAAAAATACGTATTTTTCAATTTTAAGGGTCAAACAAAGGTTTTCACGCTTCAGGAATGAGCCAATCGATTTTCCGCATAAAATTACCCCTAAATATGTCATTTTTAAAATTTTTTCGATTTTTGGCTCTGGGGAGATCCCCCTGACCCACAATAACTCCAAAGATTGAATAGAATTCCATAACGAGTTCACTGTCTAGTATTTTGTAAGGTTGCCACGCTAATACCATTCAATCTTTTGATTCGAAGCAAGTTTAGTGTTGCATCACGATACGGTTTTATTGCAATTATCATCACTAGCGTATTGAGAGTCGAATGTAAAGACGAAAATTCGAATAGCCATGACACTAGATCAACTGCATACAAAATTTCGAATTTAATGATTATGAACATTGTTATGTAGGGACATACTAGAGTCACAATTGGTATTGTCGACTAAAAAGTATTTCATATTAGACTGGTGAAATTTGAAATCAATACATATAAACTAGATTTCCCAATTTTTCATGAAAAAGTTTTCCACGCAAATTTCCCCGACAAATTTTCCCGTAAACATTTTCTCGGTAAATTTTCCTGGACAAGCTTTCCCATACAAAATTTTCCAGTAAAACTTTCTTTAGAGTATCATATATAAAGAAATTACACATGGACAATATGGGTGAAACATTTTGGAACTAGATGATGAGGCGATCATACTTGAACACTCCTTCCCCAAAACCATCCAAAATTAAGGGGGTTCACCGAGCACCGAAAAGCAATTTTTTTGATGATCCACCGATCAAAACATGAAAAAAATCATTTCCAGCGCGATGCGCGTTGAGAATGATATAAACACATCAGTATCGCTCAACCAAAAAAGGTCGCCAAATTCGAGGAGGTTCACCGAGCAGGTTTATGAAATTTTTGGGGATTACATGTTCAAATATGGAGGTGATGAAGTGTTTTTTGAAAAAATTCGAAAATTTGACAAAAATCGCCAAAATTTTGGAAAATTTTGAAAAAAATGAGGGTTCCCTTATGTATTTTTTTTTGGCCGTCCGATGAGGTGTTGATATGTTTTTGAAAATTTTGGTCATGATGACGTGGTAGGGGGAGGCGTACCAGTGACATAGCCATAGGGGGCAGGGGGCCAGTGCCCTCCCCATGGTGGAAAATTTCTTAAGAAAAATGAGGTTTTCGGCTAATCGAAGGTTATCCGGTTCAATTTTTCTTAAGATGTGCCCTCTCCATGGAGGCTGCTTGGCTACATTATTGGGCCGTACCCCCTTGTCCATGTGTGAAGAGTATCGTACAGGGTGATTTTAAAATTGTTACTCCACTTGTAATAGAAGTGAAATAATTAATTGTTGCTGACTGTGTTGAAACTTTTCCGACGCTTTTTCGTTCTTCGTAATTCTTTCTTTAGCAATTTTACGCCATCTATATAGCATAAATATCGGTAGTCCAATCCCAATACTAGTATAAAATATGAAAGCGAATACAACTGTGAAGAAAAATATTTTTGTGAAAATATTCTCTAAATCAATTATATTGCATCTAAGCCATCTTTTAATTTCGGATCCATATTTGTATGTATTATCAAAGTATTTGTCTTGATAAGAAGCTGTTTCTGAAGTAGACAACTGTAATATTATCATAATTGGCAAAGAAACTAGTAGACTGAAGAGAATTGTCCATAAAAGCCACCGTTTACTGAATGATAATTGAGTTGATTCGTTTGTTAATAGTCTAAAATCGGTAGGTTTAAGTATCAGATACGGGTTGGCATCACTTGCGCATACCAGGGTTGTCGCAAACTCGAACTCGATTATTTTGAGACTCGATAAACTCGAACTCGAAAAATTAATCGAGTTTTCGAGTTTTGAAGAAGGAGTCATTCACATATCACGTGATCAAATATTTAACATTTTTAGACCCCGTCCGTGATCAAAAATGTTCACGGGCTTACCCCGCCCCCTCCCCTACCGTGATCATGATCAACTTTTTTTTAAGTAATTTTTGAAATTAGGCAAAAGTTTTCGGACCCGACCGGGATTCGAACCCGGACCTCCTGGCTACCGTCCAAGAGCACTACCATTGTGCTATAGTCTGTTTCAAAAAGAGATACTATACAAAACTTCCCGACCCCAGTTATGAGCGATTTCATCCGATCTGGCAAGTTAAGCAACTTGAGCCCGCAGGTTCGATCCCGCTAGGAGTGAATTCTGTTTGCAGCACCCAAAATTGAAAAAAATTTTTGCCTAGGGGTATTTTTATGCGAGGAACACGAATCCGCTGTTATTTTTTCATTAAAAATTTTGTAAAAAATAGAAATTTTAATTTTTAATAAATTAAAAATCGTGATATGAGTTCATGTTTTGAGTTAGACTCAATAGAAAAAAAGCTTAACTGTAAAAGTTGAAAATGTAACATTTCTATTGAGTCTAACTCAAAACATGAACTCATATCACCATTTTTAATTTATTAAAAATTAAAATTTCTATTTTTTACAAAATTTTTCATGAAAAAATAACAGCGGATTCGCGTTTCTCGCATAAAAATACCCCTAGGCAAAAATTTTTATCAGTTTTGGGTGCTGCAAACAGAATTCGCTCCTAGCGGGATCGAACCTGCGGGCTCAAGTTGCTTAACTTGCCAGATCGGATGAAATCGCTCATAACTGGGATCGGGAAGTTTCTATAGTATCTCTTTTTGAAACAGGCTATACCGAGACCTACAACTAATGCCCGTTTTTTGGTGAATACATGACGGTGTATTTATCCACTACACATTTCAAAAATTACTTAAAATTTCCACGATCTCGGCGTGGTTTAATCCGAGCTCCATAATTTTCATAAAATTACAACTTTTTTTTGTTAAAAAGTAGGCATTTTTATGTAAAAATGGAAATTTTTTTCGATTTTAGCGATTTTTCAATTTTTTCGATTTTTTTCGATTTTGGCAATTTTTTCGATTCTGATCAATTTTTTCGAATTTGACCTATTTTTTTGATTTTGATCAATTTTTCGAGTTTGACTAATTTTTTCGATTTTGATCAATTTTTTTGATTCTGATCAATTTTTCGAGTTTGACCTATTTTTTCGATTTTGATCAATTTTTTCGATTTTGACAGTTTTTTCGCTTTTGGTCAAATTTGTCAACTCTGGTGAATTTTTCGATTTTAGCAAATTTTTTCGATTTTAACCAATTTTTTCGATTCTGATCAATGTTTTCGAGTTTGACCTATTTTTTTCGATTTTAACCAATTTTTTTTTATTTTGACCAATTTTTTCCGACTTTGGCAATTTTTTCGATTTTGGCAATTTTTTCGAGTTTGACCTATTTTTTCGATTCTGATCAATTTTTTCGATTTTTTTTATAAATTATTCATAAATTTTGACCATTAACATAAGGGGGACCATTAGGAAATCACATTACAAATCATTAATTTTTAATGTAAAAAATAAACATACTAAACTCGATATTTTTGAAACTCGAAAACTCGATAAACATTAAACTCGAACTCGAAAACTCGAACTCGATAAGTTTTATGAGTCGCGACAACCCTGGCGCATACAATTTGCGCATCTAACATTTGCGCATGTACACCTGCGCAGGAAGTATCTGCGCACGAACATTTGCAAATGTACATTTGCGCATAGACATTTACGAATGGACATTTGCGCAGCGTCATTTGCGCATGTACATTTGCGCAGCGACATTTGCGCATGTAGCATTTGCGCATGTAACATTTGCGCATGTAGCATTTGCACATGTAGCATTTGCGCGTGCAACATTTGCGCATGCATCATTTGCGCCTGCAACATTTGCGCATGCATTGAAAAAATCGAAAAAAATTGAAAAAATTCAACAAAATTGAAAAATTTTTTTCAATTTTTTCATTTGTTTCCATTTTTTCAATGCATGCGCAAATGTTGCATGCGTAAATGTTGCAGACGCAAATGTTCATGCGCAAATGTACATGCGCAAATGACGCTGCGCAAATGTTAGATGCGCAAATGTCCATTCGCAAATGACGCTGCGCAAATGTTGCATGCGCAAATGTCCATGCGCAAATGTTCATGCGTAAATGTCGCATGCGCAAATGACGCTGCGCAAATGTTAGATGCGCAAATGTCCATTCGCAAATGACGCTGCGCAAATGTTGCATGCGCAAATGTCCATGCGCAAATGTTCATGCGTAAATGTCGCATGCGCAAATGACGCTGCGCAAATGTTAGATGCGCAAATGTCCATTCGCAAATGACGCTGCGCAAATGTTGCATGCGCAAATGTCCATGCGCAAATGTTCATGCGCAAATGTCCATTCGCAAATGACGCTGCGCAAATGTTGCATGCGCAAATGTCCATGCGCAAATGTTCATGCGCAAATGTCCATTCGCAAATGACGCTGCGCAAATGTTGCATGCGCAAATGTCCATGCGCAAATGTTCATGCGT
>OZJO01006040.1:0-31478 GCA_900406225.1 Acrobeloides nanus | reverse complement strand
GGTCCAAGAGGTTTTTATGGTACTGTAGATGTTCATTTAGACCTTGAGAAAGAGTTAGCTGAATTTTTTGGGTTAGTGAGAAGATTTTGCATTGTTATATTATTAGATAAATATTTTTTGTACTTAAAAAATCACTTTTTTGTACTTGTTTTTTATATCATTTTTATACGAAAAATTTTCTTTTTTTGCTAAAGTATTTTTTTTCATTGAGAAATCTTTTTTACCAGTGAAAATGATATTTAAAAATGCCATTCTTCAATATGATAAGGTTAGAAAAATGGCAAAAACGGTCATTTTTAAATATTATTTTCAGTGGTAAAAATGAATTTTTAATGAAAAAAATACTTTAGTAAAAAAAAGAAAATTTTTTCGTACAAAAATGATATAAAAAGTGATTTTTTAAGTACAAAAAATATTTATATATTATTTTAGTTGTGAGGAAGCCGTGTTGTATAGTTATGGTTTTGCTACGATTGCTAGTGCTATTCCAGCTTATGCCAAAAGAGGAGATGTCATTTTTGCAGATAAGGGTATATTTAAAAAGACTTAAAAAGGGAGGGCCGATTGAGACGAGTTATCGCAAAACATTTTTTTCAAAAATTTTTCAACAAACGTAAAAAATGATAAAAAATTACAGGGTGGCACAAAAAAACCGCACTTTTGCGATTTTTTGCATGGAAGACAACTTTCTGGGGAAGACAATTTTCTGGGTGATAATTTCCTATGAGTCTGAAAATAGGGGGTACCCCCGTAAAAAATTGAAAAAATATCAAGGGTCAACATATTTTTATTATGCGTGCAATCGATTTCCTGCATAAAAATTACTCTAGAAAGTTGTTTTCCATGAAAAAATTCGAAAAATCACAAAAGTGCGGTTTTTTGCGCCACCCTGTACTGTTTTCGAGAAAAAATCGAAAAAAATTTTTGGGTGTTTTTTGGCCTTTTTACAGCTTTTTTATGTAAAAAAGGCCAAAAACACCTAAAAATGGCAAAAACGCCCAAAAAATTTTTTTCGATTTTTCCTCGAAAACAGTATTTTTGTTCATCGTTTCGAACAATTTTTTACATTTATCGAAAAAATTTTGAAAAAAATTTTT
Organism: Acrobeloides nanus; assembly: GCA_900406225.1. NCBI lineage: Eukaryota > Metazoa > Nematoda > Chromadorea > Rhabditida > Cephalobidae > Acrobeloides > Acrobeloides nanus. The sequence goes on along the minus strand of OZJO01006040.1, from coordinate 30,381 downwards.
TTGCGATAATTCAATAGGCTTTCCCCTTTTAAATTTTTTCATGTTTAGGTGTAAATTTTGCCATCCAAAAGGGGTTGCAAGCGTCTCGTAGTCGAATCGAATGGTTTGAACATAATGATGTTGAGGATTTAGAAAGGTTGTTGGAAATTCAGGCTGAAAAGGATAGAAAAGTATGGACATCCTTTTGAAATAAATTGAAAAAAATTGTTTAGAACCCTAAAATCGCCGCAAAAACTCGGCGCTTTATGGTCGTAGAAGGTCTCTACACAAAAACCGCTGACTTGTGTCCATTGCCCCAACTGATGGCATTAAAGTGGAAGTACAAAGTCCGTATTTTTATTGACGAGTCGTATTCGTTCGGTGTTGTTGGAAAAACTGGTCGAGGTTGGTTGGTTGTTTTTTTTGTTGACGTTTTGTTACGTCATCTAAGTTCATGTCCCTGATGCATAGAAAAACACTACGAGACATGAACTCAAATGACATAAAAAAACATCAACAACAAAAAACAGTGTTTTTTCTATGCATCACAAACAAAAGTTTTATATCAAAATATATACTAGTTGATCTATAGCGGCCCATATACACAATGTAATTATAAGAGAATTGAAATGACAAGCGAAAGATCCTGAGCGAATGATATGTTTCAAAATTCACAGACCCTTAGAAAATTAAATGAGTGGTGAAATTCATAGCAGGATCTCCAGACGTCAATTTTTGAAAAAAATCTATTTTTTAATCTCCTAAATGAATTTTTCGGAAAAGTGATGTTCTACAAAGTTGTTCTCCGTAAAATTCTAAACATCTTTGTTTCCGAAAAATTCATTTAGGGGGTTAAAAAATTGATTTTTTTCAAAATTTGACGTCCGGAGATCCTGCTATGAATTTTCCCCCAAGGAAAACTGTACGTAGAAAAAATTAATACAAAAAGTTTCCACTTATAAATAGACATAAACTAATCAACAAAATTTGAGCATATAAACTAAAGGCGAATGTAAGATTTGCGTGATTCAGCTTTGCTGGATCATGCAAATTCTGAGTTGTAATAATATCGGGTCCGGGTTGGATAATACTAGAGTTCTTTCCATCCATGAGTACGAAATTCATTCTTTGGTTATAGGAGACTAATAGGTCTAAGATTACGCCATTTGTCCATCCAAATCCTGCCTGAAAATTGAAAAATACGAAATGTAAATTACATGTGAGCCAAAAAAAACCCCGCCATTTGGTCACTTTTTGGCGAAAATTTAAAAAAAAGTTTCAAAAATGACCCGATGAGGTGTATTTTCATGCGAAAAATCGGTTGCACGCATCGAAAAACCCTTGAAAATGCCTTGACATATCCTATTTTCATATTTTCAAGTAGGAATTCTGAAGCTATTGTGGATCAGAGGGGGTCACCCCAGGGTCAAAAATCGAAATTTTTTTAAATATTACATATTTAGGGGTAATTTTATGCGAAAAATCGATTAAGCGCATTCCCGAAGCATGAAAACATTTGTTTGACCCTTAAAAATTGAAAAATACGTATTTTTACCCATATTTTCACATTTATTGAAGTTAAGCTTAATTTTTTTGCTAATTTTTAAAGGTTTTGAAGCTTCGGAAATACGCGCAATCGATTTTTCGCATACAATTACTCCTAAATATGTCATTTTTTAAAAATGTGAGAAAAATTTTTTCGATTTTTGACCCTAAGGTGACTCCCTTGATCCACAATAGCTCCGGAATTCCTACTGAAAATAATTGAAACAATATGAAAATTTTATATTTTATGGTTTGGGAGGTTCAATCTTGAGAAATTTTACCACTTGTTCAATCTTGGGAATTTTTCATACCTACCTGAACATCATACTCTCCGCCGCCACCAATTTGAGGATAAATGTCATAGACATTATATTTTTCCCACATATGCCCAGTTTGTTCATAAACATCATAATTATTTAACACCCACTTTTGGGCTAGCCAATAGGCTTTTTCTTGCATCCTACAAAATTTTTTGTATTTCAACATGTTGGTATTTATTTGCACAAACATTGTTTTTTCGTACAAAAATAGGAAAATTTAATGGAGTAAACTTTGCAGCAGCATCTCCGAAAAATTTTTTTTGAAATTTTTACAAAAATGACTTTTCTAGGGGTAATTTTATGCGAAAATTTGATTTCTGAAGCTTGAAAATGCTTCCTTGACCCTGATTCAGGGAAATAGATGTGTGTATTGAAGTGAATTTTCATATTTTCGCATCAATGCACACTCTTATTTTCCTGAATCAGGGAAGCATTTTCAAGCTTCAGGAATGCGCGCAATCAATTTTTCGCATAAAATTACACCTAGAAAAGTCATTTTTGCAAAAATTCAAAAAAAAAATCTGAGATACTGCTGCAAAGTTTAACAAAAATTCTGAATTTTTTTCATTTTCTATCAATCGCTTCAATAACTAAACCTTTTTTATTGAATCATGCAACATAGCATTAATTCAACTTACAAGCTGAGGCTTTTTATAGTCGAAATTTTTTCGTGAGCAACACGAGCAATTTGATTGAATCAGGTTCAGCGATATTGAAACGATTGATCAAACATGAAAAAATTCAAAATTTTTCGAGAAAATTTGCCAATTCGACCTTTTCTTGCAGTCAAAATTCAAAAATTTCTTCGAATTTGAGTTTTCTATAACCGAAAACCCCAAGTAGAAAAAATCAGCAGATTTGGAGAATTTTTTTTGAAAAATCGATTTTTCAAAGGGGAAAAAAGGGAAAATTTTTTTAAAATTCTCCAAATCGGTTGATGTTTTGTACCCAGGGTTTTCGGGTATGGGAACTCGAATTCGGAATTTTTAAATTTTGACCGCAGAAAAGTGTCGAATAGGCAAATTTTCTCGAAAAATTTTGAGTTTTCTAATGTTTGACCAATCGTCTCAATGTCGCTGAACCTGATTCAATCAAATTGCTCGTGTTGCTCATGAAAAAATTTTGACTATAGGATGATTCGATACGGATTTTCATGACAGATAAAGAAATTCGCATACACTTGGGATAATCGGTTTCGAAAAGCCCATTTCGAATCATGCTAGAGTCCAAGCTGATAGTGTTACTTGTAAGCTAAAAATTAGATCAACGTATACCTCGGACTATCAGCCTTCCTTAAGCCTTCAAAAATCATATGATTCAATGGACTCCACCCGTTGGGAAAATCCCATTGTTGACTAGTATTTTGAATACTAAAAAATTTTTCTGAGCTACTAGGGGGCCACCCACGTGAAAAATTTTTTCTGGAAATGAACCCTCTAGGGGTAACAATATGCGGGAAATCTGAATTTGACATTTTTGAAGTGAAAAACGCTTCCCTGATCCAGGGAAAGCCTGTTTACTGAAGCGAAAAGTCGCAAACATCGCATTTTTGCTTAAAAATGACCTATTTTTGAGTAAAAATGTGCGGGGGAATCCGAATTTGATATTTATAAAATTCCTCGGATTCAAGAAAAGTTGTATATCGATGCGAAAATTCGATTTTTAATAATACACAAATTTTAAAGCTCAAACTTTTTGCAATCTTATTTAACCAATGATTTAATCCAATTAACAAATGATTTTCTCGAATTTTCGCGTCGATACAGCTTTTCTTGAATCCGAGGAATTTTATCAATGTCAAATTCGGATTCCCCGCACATTTTTACCCTCAAAAGAGATAGTTTTTAGACAAAAATCGCATTTTTTCGACTTTTCGCTTCAATACATAATACTCCTTCCCTGAATTAGGGAAGCATTTTTCGCTTCGAAAATGTCAAATTCGAATTCTCCGCATGTTTTTACCCCTAGAGGGGTCATTTCTAGAAAAAATTTTGACAATTTTTCACGTGGGTACCCCTATTGTGTAGAGTAACTCTAATTGTTCTTTTAATAAACTAAAAAATTCTCTCTACCTCGTAGGAATGCCACCATTAAAATTAAAAACGCCCAATTCTTCCATTTTGTCAAAGAGATCATCTGACTGTCTTTTATCTAGTGCATAATAACATTGAGTAAATAGTGGAGTTGCTATGGACGGATAGAAATCCAAGTTGTGCTTTCCAGTTCTCAGGTTGAAGTCGTACCAGCCACTGGCATTTTTGACATAAAAGACTTCTTGAAAAGTGTTTCGGAAATCGTCGAATTTTAGTTGGTATTCGAGGCTTTTTGAGTTGTCGCCTGGAAAAAATGAAAATTTTGGAAAAAAAATGAATATTTTTAGTGAAAATTTGGTCATTTTTGGTGGAAAACGGGTAAAACAATTGTCCCCCTCCAACCCTACTCACCAACAATATCATAAAGGAAGCCCAAAATCTGATAATTCCAACAAATATACGCATTTAAATCAACGGGCACAACATTCGTTGTTTCGATGCTGTGTAGATTCAACTTATCAGCAAACCATCTGCTGCTAAAATCCCATCCCGATTCAGCGGCGCTCGCCACATCTCTCAAAATTCGTCTCTTCTCTGATTCTTTGGTAATTTGCTTGACTAGATTTTTATCCGCAGCATACATCTCTGGTCTGGGAACATTGGTTACCGTACGATACTGGAAGACATTGTACGTTCGATCATTGATTTTCACCGTAACATTTCTGTTTTCTTCCCAAAATTTTACTTCCTGGAAAAAATGGGAAATTTATCAAATGTACGAGGAAAATTTTTGTAATTCTAGTTACTTTTTAGCCGCAGCTAGTGATGCTCAAAGTTATAAAAAGTATAAAAATTTTTGTCACTTGCATCAAATATTTTGACAGACTTTTTGATAGAGATGGGCTGAGAGATTTTTCTGGATTTTTCGAAAATTGGATCAATCCCAGGATTAATCCAGATTTTTCCGGGAAAATCCTGAAAAAATCTCTTTTTATCCCCCGGAAAAAATCTATTTATAAGCACCAAAATATAAAAATTTCTTCCCTATGAGATTCTAGAAGAAAATCCTGGGAAAAACCATCTAGGAAAATGAAAAAATCCTGGGAAAATCGAAAAAATCTGGAAAAACCGGTTTTTTCCGGAAAAATCCCCACTTCTACTTGTTGACTTGCCTGTTCTAATGTTGGTAAAATTTTCTTGATGAATTCTCTGTCTTGAGTGGCTTCATAATATTCATAGACCATGCCGAGTAAAAGTGGAGGCTGGGATCGTTTCGAATAATATATTCTTCCGCCATTTGGTACGAATCCAAACTGATTTACCATATAAACGAAGTTTTCAATCATCATACGACTAGTTTCGAGCATGCCTAAAAATTTTTTTACAAGTTGGCCCGAAAAACCAAATGTTTGCGATTTTTAAAATAAAAACAAAGACGGCATTCTTTATAGCTCGACGAAACGAACAAAACGACATCAAATTTATCCAATTTGATAATTGTTTAGGGTTATTGAAACGAAAACCCTGAATCAGAGTTGTCGTTTCAATAACCTAAAACAATTATCAAATTGAATAAATTTGGTGTCATTTTGTTCATCTCATCGAGCAATAAAGAATGCCGTCTTTGTTTTTTAAATACACCCAATAATTAAGCATATTTTTAACAAAATGAAGAATTCAGGGTTTTCGTGTCAATACTCCGACTAATTCAAACGAGGTCGAGACGATCCGTCTCGAATTCGAGACATTTAGCGTCTCGACCACCTTCGTTCGAGGTGATTAGCGCGCAGCCTGAATTGCGGATCTTATGATCTTTTCATTTCAATAAATACAATTTTATTGAAATTCAGGCAACTTTTTATTGTAGCTAGAACCTTTTTTTACTGCAGTTTCAGTAAAAAATTTCCCTGAATTTTAATAAAATCAGGGTTTTCGTGTCAATACTCCGACTAATTCAACTTCATTTGAATTAATCGGAGTATTGACACGAAAACCCTGAGTTTATTGAAACAATTGGCAAAAGAACACAAGATCTGTGGTTCGGTAAAAGGTTTCAAAAACAAAGTTGATTTCTGGTCGGTAACAGGGTTGTGGTCACTTTTGTAACTTGTGCATCTCTATTACCCTTTTCATGGCTAGATTTATAGGTAGCTACGTGGCGAAGTGGCAAGTCGCGCAAAAGTCATCTTGAACGATTAGGGTTCGATCCCAGTGGGGTTCGAAATTGTGTAAAGTAGCGAATCAAAAAAAGTTGTTGATTCGCTAAGTTACAAAATTTCGAATCCTCATCGTTCAAGATGGCTTTTGTGCGCCATGTAGCCGACACTTTACATAAATCTAGCCATGAAAAGAGGAATATACAGTCCAACCTCCGTTTTATGATACCCTGAGAGGGACATAACTACCAAGCAGGGATGCCAGCGGGAAAATTTGGTATATAAAGAAATCGACTTGCTATATATACCAAATTGTCCTGTTGGCATCCCTGCGTGGTCGCTGAAAGGAAGTTTGACTGTAGAGCAGAACATAACAAATCAGATCACCAACCAGATGCAATTAGTCCTTTGACGATCCAATAAGCATCCCAATAATAAAATTCTCGAAATCGCCCGCCGGGCACAACAAATCGATTCGGCACATATAACAATGAAAATCTGTCTGCCTCATTTTTCACCTAAACTTTTTTGTGTTAGTTGTTAACATCCATATTTTTACTAACTTACAATTGGATCAATCTCTCTGCATAAGAACCTCCAAATTTCATTTAACTTTAAGGCCCACCTTCTCAGTCTTAGATCTTTTATGGAAATGATCTTTTCTGGCTGATCACTCCAGTCTGGTAGTGTGCATCTAAAGTTTATTTCAACCTCCGAAAAAAATCTGAAGCTACTACACAATAGGGGACAAATTTTCAAAATTTTTTTCTGGAAATGACTCCTCTAGGGGTAAAAACATGCAGGAAATCTGAATTTGACATTTTCGAAGCGAAAAAACGTCTCCCTGATTCAGGGAAGGCGTATTGTGTATTAAAGCGAAAAGTCGAAAAATCATATTTTTGCGACTTTTTGCTTCAATACACAATAAGCCCTTCCTGAATCAGGGAGACGTTTTTTCGCTTTGAAAATGTCAAATTCGGATACATGTTTTTACTGCTAGAGAGGTCATTCCCAGAAAAATTTTTGAAATTCTTTCACGTGAGTGCCCCCTCCCCCTATTGTATAGTAGCTCCAAAAATCTTACTCTTTCATCTCTGTTCCAGTTTCGTAAAAATTCTCGTCTATGAACGCCTTCAATTGAACTTTATCGATTGCCGAAATGGGCATGGGAAAGAGTTGGTTGAACTTGTCCCAGACCAATTCTGGCTTCCCCCTGAGGGGCTTATCCACATAGGTTTTCGAATCGGCATATAGTTCGTGCGCATTCACGGCTTCGAGTAATTTCCCGGAACAGTAAATGAACCAATTGTTTGATGTATTTTCATCACATGCATGTATATCAGCTATCTCGTTGCTTAGAGTAACAGAGTTGAGTGCAGTGATCTCGGAGAATATTTTGGGAATATTCAAATGAAAAAATATATAGGAAAATAAGAAATTTACATGCATGTCTAAAAAAATATTTGAAAATTCGAAGCTCTACTACACAATAGGCGGCCAAAATTCAGGGTTTTCGTGTCAATACTCTAACTAATTCAAACGAGATCGAGACGAATTCACCCACGCGAAAAAATTTCAAAATTTTTTTCTGGAAATGACTCTGGATTTCCCTGAACATTCGGATTCCCCGATGTTTCTTTATCTTGGGGTAAAAACATGTATCCGAATTGGACAATTTCGACGCGAAAAAAATTCCCTGATTCAGGGAAGGCGTATTGTGTATTGAAGCGAAAAGTCGCAAAAATCGCATTTTTGCCTAAAAACAACCCCTTTTGGGGTAAAAATGTGCGGGGCATCCGAATTTGACAACAATTCGAATTTTGCTCAAAAATCGAATTTTTGCTCAAAATTCGATTTTTGAACAAAAACTCGATTTTTGAGCAAAATTCGAATTTTGAGCAAAAATTTCAAAATCGCATTTTTGCGACTTTTCACTTCAATACACAGGTTTTCCCTGGATCAGGGAAGCATTTTTTCGAATTGAAAATGTCAAATTCGGATTCCCCGCATGTTTGTACCCCTAGAAAGGTAGTTTCCAGAAAAAAATTTGTGAAAATTTTTTCACGTGGATGGTTTTCACGTATTGTGTAGTATAGTTCCAAAATTTCTTCAAATCGACAAACTCAAAAATATTTTTTTTCGAAAAATTCAATAACAAGCGCAAATCGAAAAACAACTTGTAAATAGATATAATCTACTTAAATTAATCAATGTTTACCCCCGATCGAATCAAGTCTAACCGTGTGTATATTTTTAGAAAAACCTATAATTTGCCCAATTCTTTCAGGCCGGGGGATTTGGTTCTGTATAACAAAACGAAATTTTGCAAAAACACATTTTTCCAAATCCCTCAAAAACATCAAACACCATAGGAAAGCAGGAAGGCAAATAAATAACATGAGCTTTTCAACCTTTTTTAAAACCAACTTTTAAAAGATCTTCGAAAACACATGACGGAAGTGAACCGTCTCGATTGTCAGACTATGTGTTAATGGTCTTTTGTATGGGGAGAACAACATGAAAACTCTTCGAAAACACCATGTTTCCATAACTCACAAAGGACCTTCAAAGTCTGACAGATTTTTTTGAGACCAGCTCAAAAGTTAGAAAAAAATGTGAAAAAAACGAATATAATAGTCGCTTGNATGTGTTAATGGTCTTTTGTATGGGGAGAACAACATGAAAACTCTTCGAAAACACCATGTTTCCATAACTCACAAAGGACCTTTAAAGTCTGACAGATTTTTTTGAGACCAGCTCAAAAGTTAGAAAAAAATGTGAAAAAAACGAATATAATAGTCGCTTGATTGATTGGATATAAATTTTTTGAGCTATGGAGTCATAAAGTTGCAAAATTTTTCAATTTTTAATTAAAAAAAAGCACTAGTACTTGGTTTGAAAAGATGTTTCAACAAGCCTCGGTGGTGCAGTGACAAAACAGTGGCTTCGTGGCCACAAGGTCGCGGGTTCGAATCCCGCTTGGAGCCAAATTTTGTTGCACAAAGTAAAAATCGAACAATTTTATGCAAAAAAATCTGGCTCTGGATTAGGAAAGCGTTTTCAAGCTTCAGAAATGCGCGCAATCGAATAGCCCTAATAGGGTCATTTTTGAAACAAAATTTTTCGAAAAAACATGAAAAATCGCGGTTTGTTATACATCCTTTCGAGCCTCATAACAATCTGGCCGACGAGATTTAACTAAATTCCCCCACTCATCACTCAATTTTTATTCAAAATGAAAACATAATCTCGACGGTTTTATTTTGTGTCATCATTGAGGGCTGATTCTGGAGGGCCAAAAAGTTCTCCTCTTGCCTAGCCTATTCTTGTTTTGTAAAGAGGCTCATCCGCGTGTTGTTAACAGACACACACAGACGTCACCATATTAGTCAACAAGCGTTTAATTGACCATTGCAAAGTCCATGGATTAACGGAAGTTTTTGGAAGATTTTTTAGTACAAATGTATTAAAATTTGGAGACGAGTTTTTATTTCCGCCTTCATAATTTTACATGAATATACAACAGGGTGTCCCAGTAGGTTGGAACTATCAATCAGTGGTCATTTTCGATGCGGTTTTTTGTAGAAGAGAGCTGAGACGATTCTGCAACAGTGACCTTTCGCGCAACAGCCAAACACGCAACCTACTGCTCCACCTCATTCCACAACCTTAAATTCGTTACAATATTTTGTTTTAGGAAAAAAACACCCCCTATTAAGGGTAAAACACCCCCTATTAAAACACCCTTAATAGGGGGTGTTTTTTTTCAAAAATTCGTTCGGATTCTGAAAGATAGACGACGATTTTACTTGCCTAGAAAAAATTATGAAAAAAAATTTTTTCTTTTTTTCCGACCGTCGTGAAAAAATACTTTGCTTCCATTTATACGTATTCCCTTTTAAGTTCAAAAAACTATATTTCAAATAAAAAATCACGGACAACAAGAGGTCATAAAACATTTTCATGAATAATGGTTGTTTTGCATAACATTTATATCTTCACACCGCGGCAATAAATGCACTAAACTGTTTTAGTAGTTTCCCCTTATTTTCGCGTCAATACCCAACTTTTATTGATTCAGGAACGAATTTTTACTGAGCTCATGTTTTCGTTGTAACACATTTAGATTAAAAAATAGTACTCTATTCAACAAGTTTGTGCATTAAAATGAAAATTCGTCCCTGAATCAATAAAAGTTGTGTATTGACGCGAAATTTTTTTTTACTTTTCGTTCTTCATCGACTTAAGAAAACTGCAAAAAATTTTTTGCACCTCTTTCCTTTTGGAGAAGATCTTGAAACGTTCACTGATCATCGAACATACGTTCTAGAAGGATTCTAGTAGTTGTCCTATTTTCGCGTCAATACCCAACTTTGATTGATTCAGGGGGACGAATTTTCATCTCGTTCAAATTGAAAAGTGCAATTTCATTGATCTGTTTTTTTTCTCAAAATAATTTTTGAGTAAAAATGAATTTAAAAAATACAAAGAAAAAAGGATTGTGCAACTTTTCTTAAGAAACAAATTTATCAATACAAAAAATCATATGAAACAAAGACATTGCTTTCAATTCAGATTTCAATGAAAATTATGATTGGTGCGTCTTCGTCGAATTTTTCCATGGGGGAGTTTCTCTAACATGGACTCTTGAACTATTATTTAAGTTCTGACAGTTATTGGAAATTTTCAAAAACATACGCGCCTAACAAAACCAGTTGATAGAAATTGAAACTCGAGAAAAAACTTAGTAAAAATGTTATTCATTGGCCAAAGAGTTTATGCGGAAGTGGAAAATTTTTGTGTTAACAAATAACGAATAACAAAAACAATTGATAAGATCCAAGAAAAAAAATTGTTGAAAAAAAGTTTTAAAAAAATTCATGTGAAATTATAAGCAAAATTAAAAATCACGATTTTTATCGTGAACTTGACTCAGTGGTAGTGCTCCAAGATTCGAGTCTAAAGGTCTCGGGTTCGAATCCCACCTGAGTCGATTTGATTTTGCCAATACAAAAATCATCAATATTTCACGGCGGACAGAAATGCGTCAAAAAATCGAAGCTAATTTAAAATTTACACGTCCCCAGGATTCCTTGTTAGCCAAAAAAAAATTAAATTTTTTGAGTAAAAATTGATTTTTTTTAGGTGTAACCGAACACTTTGGAGTAGACGTGATAGACGTTGACATGATTATGGCCTCGTTGGAAAACTCGATTGCTAGCACGGGCGGCTTTTGTGTTGGACGTTCCTATATTGTGGGGCATCAGCGTTTGTCAGGTGGGTAGTGTGCTCCCAATAGGGTGCTTGCTATTTAAATAAAGCCCATTCAAATCTATAATTCAAAAAACTTTCTTAAAAGTGAGTAAGGAGCGATCCGTCCGATCTGACAAGTTAAGCAACGTTGGGCCCGCAGGTTCGATCCCACTCGGAGTCGATTCTTTTTGTCCGGATAAAAATTTTTGCTTAGGGGTAATTTTATACGGGGAATCGAGTGAACGCATTCACAAAACGTGAAAACGCTTCCCTGATTCAGGGAAGAAATGGGTGTATTAAAGCGAAAATGTAAATTATTCAAATTTTAGCCGGAAAACCGGCTGTCTATGGGCAATCGTGCTCTCGATTCCCCGCATAAAATTACCCATAGACAGGTAGTTTTCCGACTAAAATTCGAATAATTTACATTTTCGCTTCAATACACACATCTCTTCCCGAATCAGGGAAGCGTTTTCAAGATTTCTCAATACGCGCAATCGATTCCTCGCATAGAAAAGTCCCCGGAAAAACAGCACGAGAAATAGCAAGCAAAAACTATTTAAATAGCAAGCACCTTTATTGTGATATGTGCTCAACTTAAATTACTTTCAATAGTGAAGGAAATTTCGATAAAATTCCATTACCTCGTGACATTCAAGAAAACGTGATTCCAATTTTAGGGGAATGACGTATTAGTTTTACAAACGAGTTATGCCTAATTTCACAAGTTATGGTCAATGAGCAAAAAAATAATTTTTAGTCTACAGGGTGGTCCAAATCAACCCCGACACTCCTCATTTGAGTTCGATTGCGCGTATTTTCGATGCAAGAAAACTTTTTTTGCCTGGCCTTGATTCAGGGAATTTACGATTCAAACATGAAAACACTTTCTTGTTGCTTATTCATGCGAATTTCGCTTCAATTTCCACATTCCCTCGAAGAATCATGGCCAAAGAAGCATTTTCGCGGTTCGGGAATGCGCGCAATCGATTCGCCGCATAACATTACCCCAGGAAAATTATGTTTAAACAAAAATCTTCCCGACTCGAATCAGGAAAAGGTGAGAGGTGTATTGAAACGAAGAATACCTGAATTAGGGTCAGGCAAAATTTTTCACATATCGAAAATACGCGCAATCAATAAAATGATCCCAGGAAAGATGATTTTTCAGATTAGCTTTTATTAAAAACGATTATTCATTTTGAATGGGGAGTGGAGGTATTGGATTCATTTGGGCCACCCTCTAAAGTCTATAGTACAAAAAATGGGCTATCCAAACCTGGGGGCGTCAATGACATGAAAAAAATTGAAACTTTATTTTTGGCTATTCAAGTCTGGGGCGTCAATGACATGAAAAAATTTGAAATTTTTTTTGAAGATATTCAATTCTGGGGGCCCCAATAATGTAAAAAAATTTTTCCGGAAATGACCCCTTTAGCGTAATTTTGAACGAGGAATCCAAAAAATGCACTCCAGAAGCGTAAAAACACTTCCCTGACACTGTTTTGAGCCAAATTTAATAGTATAACATGTAATGTCATACCCCGAAAAACGAACAAGAATCCCATGTTATATCATTTTCAAGTTATACATAAACTTTGCTATACATGAACTTGTATGAATTTTGCTCGAAACAGTGTCAGAGAAGTGTTTTTACGCTTTGGAAGTGCGTTTTTTGGATTCCTTGTTCAAAATTACGCTAGGGGGGGGGGTCATTTTCCGGAAAAAAATTTCAATTTTTTCACTTCATTGGACCCCCAGACTTGAATGCCTCAAAAAAATTTTCAATTTTTTTCATGTCATTGTGACTTGAATAACCCCCAAAATCTTTTTAGGTCTTGGATATTGTTTCTCTGCTTCATTGCCGCCGTTATTGGCCACTGCTGCTAGTAAATTCTTACGTTTTAAGATTTGTTTTCAAAATTTTGTTTAGGTGAAGCTCTTCGAATAATGAAAGAAGAACCGGAACGATTCACTCGACTTCGAGCCAATGCCAAGTCATTCCATTTAGGTCTTAAAAGGGCTCTTGAAGGCACCCACTTTCAAGTCCAAGGGAGTGAGTTATCACCTATGCAACATGTCATTTATGAACACCCAGACCCCAAAGTTGTCGATCACAAGTTAGACATGCTCGTTGACGAGGTACTGAGTCAAGAGAAACAAATGGAGCTAGCTAATTCGGCTCTTATACCCATGATTGAACGTGGTCTAAAATCGAAAAATTTTATTTTTCGAAAAAACCGAAAGTCAAAAAAACGAAAGTCGTAAAAAACCGAAAAAAGTTGAAAATTTCTCAAAAATCACCCTATTAGGGGTAATTTGATGCGGGAAACACGTTGGCGATGTTATTTTTGCGTAAAAATACGCTTCATTTTTTAGAAAATCGAATTTTTGCATATTAGCTTTTTCGAAATATGTACTTTCTTTGTCGAAAAATTAGACATTCTAAAACATGGAAGCGTTTTTACGCAAAAATAACATCTCCAACGTGTTTCCCGCATAAAATTACCCCTAATAGGGTAATTTTTGAGAAAATTTTCGATTTGAGACCACGTTCAATGGGGGGGTATAACAGCCGAAGTAGCTCGAAACAAATATATAAATTGAAATTTTAGCTTTATAATCGGTCTATTTTGATCACCCGTTCACGCTATCTCGATAAAGAAGAAGCTTTTCCGCCAGCTCAATCGTAAGAGTAGATTTCTTGGACTCTTTTGTATAGTAAAAAATTTAGTGACAAAGTTATGACCAATTCCGAGATGTCTGAAGAAGAGGTTGTCATAGCTTTGTCTGAAATCCAACAAGCCGCTCAAAAGGTTGATGCAACGCTAGATGAATAATCTTATTTTAACTATATATCACACCTTCTTTCGTTTTTTGATTAGGCTGCGTTCAAGCATGTCAAAAAAGTTGTCGAAAAATGTAACTTTGCCTGATTTTCAATAAAATCGTGTTTATTGAAACGATTGGTCATGAAGAAGCATAAAATTTTATTGGTAAAGAAGCAAAAAAACCAATAAAATTTTATGCTTCATAACCAATCGTTTCAATAAACACGATTTTATTGAAAATCAGGCAAAGTTACATTTTGTGACAACTTTTTTGACATGCTTGAACGCAAACTTAGTATGTGAAATGTACAAGGTGTTGTTCAAGCATGAATTCCCCGATAAGAAAGCTCGATATCTCAAAAACGCAAAACTCTTATCAAATGCGCGATCTTTTGCAACTTTCTAGTTTTCCCATCACCCCGTTTTATGGACATATTTTTTGAATTTTTAAAGTGGTCTGAGTATTGGAACGAAAACTTGAATTTGAATTCCTTAAGAAATTTTTGAAACATAACACCGCCAATCGATAGAGCGTGCTGAAAAACGGTAGTACCCCAATTTTTTGTGAAAATCGGAGATACCCTTTTCAATTCAAAGTTGGCTAAAAATGGCCGAAAATTGCATAAATTAACGGTAAAAATGCAAATTTTGGCCAAAATTTGCATTTTTTTCACGACAATTAGGGTATTACCGTTTTTCAACACGGCTCTATCGATTGGGGATGTTATTTTTCAAAAATTCCTTAAGGAATTCAAATTTTCGTTTCAATACTTAGACCAATTTGAAAATTCAAAAAAATATGTCCATAAAACGGGGTGATGGGACTAGAAAGTTGCAAAAGACCGCGCATTTGATAAGACTTTTGCATTTTTGAGATATCATTGAGCTTTCTTATCGGGGAACTCATGCTTGAATACACTGTACTTTAAAAAATATTTAGACATTTGTCAAAATTCAATCAAGCATGGTTTTATTTTAATAAAATTATTTTCAACTTTAAAGAACCAGTCTACTTTTGGGGAGTTGATGCCATGTGATAGAGCACAACATTTGGAGCATTTTTTGCCTTTACGGCACTACTTGAAAATCTAACTGTTAAAAGTTATGAGCGAAACAAAATTGCGAAAAAAATTTTCAAATTTGCCGCAATTTGCCTGTACTCAGGCATCAATCAGATTGTTTATTGAAACGATTTAATAAAACATTAATTTTTTTAAAGCTCAAAATCGAATTTTTGCTTAAAATTTGAATTTTTTTCCCCCAAATATCGAATTTTCTTCAAAAATCGAAATTTTTGCTCAAGAAATGAATGTGATTTTCAACAAAAAAATTTTTCGCTCTTTTCGGCGCAAAAAAACATAAGGGGTGGGACCAAAGTGATTTTTGAAATTTTTTGGAAAAACTCGAAAAAAATTGCCTTGGTTCTCCTTCATATTTTTTTCAAAAATTTTGGAAAATTTTCGAAAAAAACATAAGGGAATTTTTCTTCAAAATTTTCTTCGAGGACTCTTATGATTTTGAGGTCGACCCAAAAATTACCCCCCCCCCCACTAAAAAAATTCCTGCTACGGTACTGCGCCGGAGATGCGGGGCCCCTGTTCTAACATCAAATCTTATGTTAATGAACTTTTTTTACAATGTAGAACGTTTGCATATAAAGCCCATTAAATTATTACAACCAGTATTGATAAAAGATAAATAATAGCCAATTTGTCGACTTAGATACATTTCTGTACAGTTATAATTGCCAGATGGATATCCAGAATACCAATTGAGATAGTCAGTCGGTGTCCCATCAGTCCAAGTCCATTGTCCGTTTTGCAATTGCAGTCCTATCCAATTTTGGTCGCAATAGGAATTACTGCATGGATAAGAAACGATTCCAAATTGAGCTAAAAAATTGATTTATATTTATAAATCTGATTTTCATCACTTCCAATGAAACTGCTTTCAGCATAACTATGAATTGAAGCCAGATGACCTCCATTATCATTGCAAATCGCTTCAGCACCTTCAAATGTTGCAACATAATTATAAGCCTATAAAAGTTAAAAATTAGTTACTAATTATTAGCAGAAGCACTCAATTACTTTATAGCAAAATTTTGTTTCTTCATAGTAAAGATAACCAACAGGACAAGACACGTAAATTGGAGTAGTACAAGGAGAGCATGATGGACATGTTATTGGAGCACTAGTAGGGGATGTGCTTACTAAATTATTTCACGAATTTTTTGGCCAAAATTTCGATTTTTGGCAAAAATTCGCAAATTTTACTTAATGAATCCGATGTTCCGTTTATTTTGCATATATAGGGCAAATTTTGGCTTAAACAATTTTGGCTAGACCAACGTCCATCGACACGACTAATTGATGCACAAAGTCCTTGATTACCTGTCGGCTGACCTAAACCAAAATACGAAATTTTTTATCAATAAATATAAACTGAAACGCGCTCCAAGTCACGGCCAATCAAATAGCCTTATCTTGGTAAATATGGCTGTCCCATTTTTCCATTTAACACGGGAATACTTCTTCAAATTTCCGGTATTTTCTGTTATTTTAAGCTATTCTGAGCAACATTCAAAACAAATTTTTTGAAAAAAAGTTGTTATTTGTAAAAAGAAAAAAATTCATGTTAAATTATAAGTAAAATTAAAAATTCGATCTTTATCGTGAACTTGGCTCAGTGGTAGTGCTCCAAGATTCGGTCTAAGGGTCTTTTCGAATCCCACCTGAACCGATTTGATTTTGCCTGCGAAAAAAGCCGGTATATTCCATGGTTAGACAACTTTTTTTCAAAAAATTTTTTTCTGAATGTTGCTCAAAATAGTTTAAAATAACAGAGAATATACCGGAAATTTGAAGGAGTATTCCCGTGTTAATGGTAGATGGATTATGATATAAACAAGAAAATAAAATTCTTTTTCGTCAAAAGTCCCCTGCCCAAAACTGCTCGGACAAGGCAAGATAGGCACGCAGCGGGGGGGGGGGGGGGAATTGCTCCCTCCTCCCCCAAAATCCGATTGTCCAAAATGTTTGAAAATTTTCAAAAATTCAAGGAATGAAAAAATTATCCTGACCCTGATTCAGGGATTGGGGTAGGTGTATTGAAGCGAAAATTAACTAAAATTCGGATTTTTGCCGGAAAACCGGCTTTCTAGGGGTTTTTCTAGGCGGGAAGTCGATTGCGCGCATTTTCAAATCATTAAAAAATTTCCCTTATACTTATTTAAGCGATTTTCGTATCCCCACATGGAGTATACTCGCTAAAGAGGTTTCATGACGAAAATCGCTTAAATAAGTGTCAGGGAAATTTTTTTAATGATTTGAAAATGCGCGCAATCGATTCCCCGCCTAGAAAAGCCCCTAGAAAGCCGGTTTTCCGGCGAAAATCCGAATTTTAGTTAATTTTCGCTTCAATACACCTACACTATTCCCTGAATCAGGATCAAGCAAGCATTTTCACGTTTCGGGAATGCGCGCACTCGATTCCCCGCATAAAGTTACCCCTATATGGGTAATTTTTAGAAAATTTCAGAAAAAAAATTTCCGGTCAAAATTGATGTAAAAAACCCGGAAAATTATGGAACAATAACCCAATAAATGAAAAACCTTTTTGCCAGTTCGTATAAATAAATGGTGTTGTGTCACTCCATGTCCAGTTTCCGGGTGTTACTAACGTATTACCACCAATCCACACCCCATCAGCATAGGAAAGTAAAGATTTAATAACATTTTTTAAAAAGGCATTTTGAAACACATCCGAAATTGAGGTCAAATGCCCATTTGGACAAGCTTCTTCAGCGTCTACCCAATTCGAAGGTGAAGAATAGACAAAATAACAATCCGTTGGGTGATTGCCTTGAATTGATCCTGCGGGGCACGCGGCAAATAATTCATGCACAGAAATAAATATCAAAAATAATTTTATGTAGAGCATCAGTAGGACTTGATATTCTTTTATTTGACAATAGGAACGAATGCACCGCACAAAAAAATTCCGCACGGATCTACCGCCCAGGATTTTCTGCACATTTACACATCCGCACGGATCTTCCGCACATTTTTTTGCAGTATAAAAGTTGCCTGAATTTCAATAAAATCGTGTTTATTGAAACGATTGGCAAAACATCTTTAAAAATTTTGAGAAAAAAATTCAAAAATGTGCGGAAAATCCGTGCGGTCATTCCGTGCGGAAGATCCTGTGCGGTCAATTCCTTAAAAAACTGTGCGGTGCATTCGTTCCTATTGCCTTTTATTGAATATTGTTTCAAAAAGGACTTTTCATTTGTTATGATCCTTGACCTTGTTTTCGTGAAAATAATGATAAAGGGTACTAATGTAAATGTAAATTTATTGATAAGCATGAGAATTTTTAAGCTAATTATTTTTTACTTAAAATTTTATAGGGTATACGGAAATGATCCAAAAAAGTCGAAAAAAACCGAAAGTCGTAAAAACCGAAAAAAGTCGAAATTTTCTCAAAAATGACCTTATTAGGGGTAATTTTATGTGGGAAACACGTTGGCGATGTGATTGAATTTGAACAATGTTTTGGGTTATTGAAACGAAAACTCTGATTCATGTTTTCGTTTCAATAACCCAAAACATTGTTCGCACAGAGGGGAAATTTTTCAAATTTTTCAGGAACTGAGGCGGTCGTCTCCCTTGGATACGCAACTGGATATAAGGATATGACTTTTGTTACCACCCTTACACTTAATAAACTAATAAAAATCATAAAATGCAATTAATTTATTGATGGAACTTTACAGATAACTCCATCAGGTATTGAATCACAAACACCATTACACCATTGAGTAGAATTCCCAGATGTAGAACTCAAGTTAATCCATGCGCATGGAAAATCTTCATCGTCGTATGGTTTATTTGGAAACCAGTTGATATAATCGGTTTGAGTGTTATCCGTCCACACCCAACTACCGTTGACATAAATCAAGCCTATCCACACCCAAATTGTATCTGAACCAGATGGTCTTCCAAAATATGCTAAAATTAGCTACTCATGAAAATTTTATATTTCCTCATACACACTTCCTAAAAAGCTGTTCTCCGCATAACTATGGATGGATACTGAGCTACCACCATCTTCATTGCAAACAGATTCGGCAGTGGTAAAGTTAACAGTTTCATTATAATGCTAATTAAAGGTCCAGTGGGGGAAAAAGTTGCCAATTTTTGTTGATATTCGGAAATTTCATGAAAAATGGAGCATTTTTTGTTTTTACGGCATGTTCTGAATCGTTGTAGTTTTCGAGATAATTGTGTTTGAAATTTTGAATTTGTTACAAGCTCTTCGTTGTAATACACAAACTTTTTTGAATTTTTTTACGGAAAAATCGATTTTTTAAATTTTCATCAAATTAACATTGTAGCAGTTTTTTATAGCTAAATGAGACGAAAAAATGACACCAAAGTTATCTAATTTGAAAATTGTTTTGTGTTATTGAAACGAAAATTCTGATTCATGTTTTCGTTTCAATAACCCAAAACAATTTTCAAATTGGATAATTTTGGTGCCACTTTGTTCGTCTCATTTAGCTATAAAAAACTGCTACAATGTTAATTTGATGAAAATTTAAAAAATCGATGCAAAAATCGATTTTTCCGTAAAAACTTCAAAAAAGTTTGTGTATTACAACGAAGAGCTTGTAACAAATTCAAAATTTCAAACGCAATTATCTCAAAAACTACAACGATTCAGAAGATGCCGTAAAAACGAAAAATGCTCCATTTTTCATGAAATTTCCGAATATCAAAAAAAGAGCAACCTTTTTCCCACTGGACTAGTCCTTTAAAGTGATAAATTAGTTTACAATATGCTTGTTTACCTTATAACAAAAATTTGTTTCTTTATAATAAATATAACCATCGGGACATGTAGCATAAGCCTGAGTTGCGTTCACTTTACATATATAGGGAAGATTTTGGCTCAAACAATCTTGGCTATACCATTTCCCACTTACGCTGTTAATTGATGCACATTTTTCTTTGTTTCCGGTTGGTTGTCCTGTATAAATTTATAAAATTGGAAGCATTCACCCTGGGGTCGCCCAGGGTGAACGCTTAAGCAACGTTGGGCCCGCAGGTTCAATCCCACTAGGGCAAAAATTTTGATCTACAAAAAACTTTTCTTACAAACAACGGAGCAAACAATTTTTGTAGTAACGTTACTACCAATTGATGCACATTTTTCTTTGTTTCCGGTTGGTTGTCCTGTATAAATTTATAAAATTGGAAGCATTCACCCTGGGGTCGCCCCAGGGTCAAAAATCGAAAAAAAAATTTTCTAAAATTTTTTAAAAATGACATATTTAGGGGTAATTTTATGCGAAAAATCGATTGCGCGCATTCCCGAAGCGTGAAAATCTTTGTTTTGCTACTAACCTTTTTCCCAATTTGTATAACTAAAGGATGAGTTGTCACTCCATGACCAATTACCCGTAGCTATGATGGTGTTTCCACCAATCCATGCCCCATCAGCATTAAAGGACCAGTCTACTTTTGGGGAGTTGATGCCAAGTGGTAGAATACAAAATTTGGAGCAATTTTTTGCTTTTACAACACTACTTGAAAAACTAGCCGTAAAAAGTTATAAGCGAAACAAAATTGCGAAACAAATTTCTCAAACGAGTTTAAACATTGAAACGACAATAAAAACAACAAGCATGCACTCAGGCAAAATCAGGTTGTTTATTGAAACGATTTAATAAAACATTATAAAATTCAAAAAATTGACATTTTGGGAATTAAGTTATTGAAAAAATTTTATACTTCGCCGAGACGAATAAAATGACGCCAAAATGATCAAATTTGAAAAATGTTTTGTGCTATTGAAACGAAAACATGAATCAGGATTTTCGTTTCAATAACCCAAAACATTTTTCAAATTTACTACTTTTAATAATTGTGTTACTACTTTTAGTAATAGCGAGTAATCCCCATTAGTAGCATTACTAAAAGTAGTAACGTTACTACCGTTACTACTTTTAGTAATTGCCTTGTTTCGCTCATAACTTTTTCTGTTTACATTTTCAAGTAGTGCCATCAAAGCAAAAAATGCTCGAAATTTTGTGCTCTATCACTTGGCATCAACTCCCCAAAAGTGGACTGGTCCTTTAAACAGCAAAGATTGAACTTCAGTTAGCAAGAATGCATTTTGGAAGGCATTCGAAATCGAGGCTAGATGTCCTCCATTTCGAACACAAATTTCTTCGGCATTCACCCAATTTGTAGGTTGAGCAAAAATTTGATAACAATCATCCGCATTACTACCTTGAATTGATCCAGCTGGACATGAGGCTAGACATATAGGAATAAATATGCCAAATAAAATTGCAATTAGCATGGTTTACTTTGACGGATTGTAGTAATATTTCTCTTTTTTTCATATATTGTTTTAGTTTTCAAACTGACATCTAATACAATGGAAACACTTTTTTGATAAGAGGCTTTCGAGTCAATTATCTATTGTTGCAAGATTCTTTTGCTGTGCTGATTATTATATAAATTAACAAATGATCATATATGTAGAGACCGACATGAAAAATTTTATTTATAGTCCGTTTCAGCTCCAACTATAAAAAATTGAACCCAAAATTCAAAATCCGAAGTTAGCATCCCGTCCGATCTGGAAAGTTAAGCAACGTTGGGCCCACAGGTTCAATCCCACTAGGTCAAAAATTTTGATCTACAAAAAACTTTTCTTACAACAACAGAGCAAACAATTTTTGCTCCATTCTGTGTAAGGAAAATTTTTTGCATAACGAAATTTTCGCCCTAGTGGGATCGAACCTGCGGGTCCAACGTTGCTTAACTTGCCAGATCGGACGGGATGCTAACTTCGGACTTTGAATTTTGGGTCCAGCTTTTTTATAGTTGGGGCTGAAACGGACTATATCAAATTTTTTGATATCGAATACATAATTAAAATGTCCGTTTTGATAATATAAACAATATTTGTTTTAATCATTTCCAGAAAAATTGTTGTTTTGAATAAAAATTTAAAATAAAAAAAATAAATGTCACAAAATGATTGACGCAGGTGGGGATCGAACCCTGGAGTTTAAAGTATAAATCAACAGCGTTACCACTACACCAACGATACAATTAACTTATGGTTGTGAAAGTTGACCATGTTATACTGCATTTTTTGGATAAAAATTTTCAAAGTTATTTAATGGAGGTTCTGTACGCGATGAGCGTAGTAATTTTTTTATTATTATTTACAAGATTTTCCTGTTTAAAAGTGATTTTTTCACATTTGCTAAAGTTCCTGCTCGAGTCTATTATTGAACCACATCTAGAATTGTGGAATCTATTCAGCCAGGAAAAAAATCTGAGATGGTCACCTGTAACACATTTTTTTGATCTTTTAATGTAAATGTGGCGATCCCTACATACAGTAGCGAACAAAAGTATTGCAGCAACCCCTGGTATGTTTCAAGTTTTTCAATTTTCATCAAAATAACCCTTTCAAGGTTTTTCAATGCGCACAATCGATTCTTCGATTAAAATTACCCATAGAGGGGTCGTTTTTAGACAAATAAATTTCCGGGTCCCAAAAAAATAAAAAAAACACTTTTTTGCGCCATCATGTAGTTAGAGACCGGCACGTTCACGATTTCACCAACAACTTGAATCACGAAAATGTCAAATTTTTTCACTAATTATTCAAAACAATTTTTTGGTAAAACGCTTGAAAATATGTAACTAATGAAATCTCTAGAGTACCTATCCCACTATGATTCTATTGTAAAGTCACCGCTCGGAGTCGAGGTTCCGCCATCGCAGGAGATGCTGGGCCCAATGCCGTATTTAGGGGGAGTAAAGGGGTAATTATCCCACCCTAAAATTGTCAAAAGTCGAAAAAATTAAAAGGGTCATAGGTCGGCAAGGGGGGGGAGCCTCCCCCCCCCCTGACCCACGCACGCACGGACCCAAAATTGAGGGGGACCACGCATAGACCCCGCCGAACATATGAGGTGGATAAAAATTGGGTGTCAGAAGACTAAAAAAAAAAAGGTCGTTTTTTTGGTGGGGGACCACTCATCGGGGGTCCCCTCCCCCCACCTTGCTGACCTATGAAAAGGGTCCCCCCTTATGATTTTTCCCTAAATTTTTCAAAAAAACAAAAATCCTAATGGTCCTCTATTAGGTTTTTTCACAAAAAATGTCTAAAAATATGCATTTTTTCACCAAAATTGTCGACAAATTTCCATTTTTTCAACAAAAATCGTAATTTTCTGAGTAATTTCAGTTTAAAAACGCACATTTTTCAAAAAATTATGCCCGCGGCGCTGGTTTTTTGCTTAAAAATCGAAATTTTTGCTCAAAAAAACTCAATTTTTTATTCTCAAAAATCACAATTTTTGCTCAAGAAATGAATGTGATTATTAACCAAAAAATTTTCGCTCTTGTCAGCGCGAAAAAAACATAAAGGGGGGACCAAGGTGATTTTTGAAATTTTTTGGAAAAACTCAAAAAAATTGCCTTGGTCCTCCTTTATGTTTTTTTCAAAAATTTTGAAAAAAAACATAAGGGAGGACCCTTATGATTTTGGGGGTCGACCCAAAAATTACCTCCCCCCAATAAAAAAAATTCTTCGCTACGGCACTGCGCCGAAGATGCTGAGCCCCTGTTCTAACATCAAATCTTATGTTAATAAACTTTTTTTACAATGCAGAATGTTTGCATATAAAGTTCACTGAATTATAATTACAACCATCATTGACCAAATATAAATAATCTGGATATAATTGTCCTATATACATTACTGTGCAGTTACCATATTCCAGAGATGGAAATCCAGGATACCAATTGAGATAGTCAGTCGGTGTCCCATCAGTCCAAGTCCATTGTCCGTTTTGTAAGTGCAGTCCTATCCAACTTAAGTCTAAACCGTCAGTAGAAAGTCCAAGTTGAGCTAAAAAATTGATTTATATTTATAAATCTTGATTGTTCAAGACCTCCAATGAAACTGCTTTCAGCATAACTATGAGTAGAAACCAAATGACCTCCATCATTCTTGCAAATCGCTTCAGCATCATTAAATGTTGCACTTATATTATAACGCTGTAAAAGTTAAAAATTAGTGACTAATTATTAGCAGAAGCACTCAATTACTTTATAGCAAAATTTTGTTTGATGATAGTAAAGATAACCAACAGGACAAGGTTTGTAAATTGGAGTAGTAGAAGGAGAGCATGATGGACATGTTAATGAAGTACTAGTAGGGCATGATGGACATGTAAATGAAGTACTAGTAGGGCATGTGCTTGCTAAATTATTTCACGAATTTTTTAGCCAAAATTTCGATTTCTGACAAAAATTCGATTTTTGGTCAAATTTCAATTTTTTGGTCCAAAATTCGATTTTTTGGACAAATTTCAACTATTTTATTTCACACAACCTCTTGGGGCTGCGTACCGTTTGGTTTTGATACCGGTGTTGTATCATACCCAAAAGACGTTTTAGGGGGTTAAAGGTTAAACAGGAAAAAAGTAATAGTGCCGATTTTTTGGATGAGAAGACAGTTTTAGACAAATCGGGTTGTTTAATTTTTTTAAAACTTTTTCTAAACGTTGCCCTAGAACAAATATAAGAACACTACATTTCGATTTTTCTGAAAAAATTCATTTAAGAGGTCAAAAAAAATCGACAATGATAAAAACCATAAATTTTGGATTAGTTCTTCACAATAAAAAATTTCATCCAAATTGACTTACAAGGAATAGTCACCAAGTGTGTCCTCAAAATTTTGAATAATTTCAACGTCATTAGATGCAGAAAAATATATAAGAAACACATATTTATTCGTTTTTACCCCAAAATTTAAGAAAGCTGTATTTTTTGGATTAAAAATTTAAAAAAATAAAGTGCAAAAATGTGCAAAAGAATCTTGTGGTGTAGTGGAAGCGCTCAATCTTTTTAGAAACTAATGTCAGGTTCAATCCCCGTCTGGGTCGATATTTTTTTCACATTTTTGCACTTTATTTTTAAAAATTTTTAATCCAAAAAATACAGCTCTCTGAAATTTTGGGATAAAAACGAATAAATATGTGTTTCCTATATATTTTTTCTGCATCTAATGACGTTGAAATTATTCAAAATTTCGAGGACACACTTGGTGACTATTCCTTATTAGTATTTTTGGAGATATGACTGTTTGAAAAAAATCGCGGATAATTATAGGGCAACCTAATAGTACGAAAATTTTACTAGGTGAATCCAATGTTCCATTTATTTTGCATATATAGGGCAAATTTAGGCTTGAACAATTTTGGCTAGACCAACTTCCATCGGCACGATTAATTGATGCACACAGTCCTTGATTGCCTGTCGGCTGACCTAAACCAAAATACGAAATTTTATATCAATACAGTCAACTCTCGATATAACAACCCCCAGCGGAGGGGTTGTTATATCGAAATACGGGGAGGGGTTATTATATCGAAAGTTTATGTTTTCTTATGAAAAATTTCATCCAAAAATATAAATTTGGGGGGGGGGTTTTAACCCGTAAAACATATTTTGGAGTAAAAATATGTTGGAAATGTTCTCGGAGAGCATCTTCAGAAGATACCGTTAAAGTCATGTCCATGGCCCTTCTTGAAAAAGTACACGTAGAAATCGTTCCAGATTCGCTGTGTAAAATCGATAATGCGGGAAAAGCCACGATCAATTACTACTTCGTCTTGAGTACGCAGAGTGATGATCAAATGCGTATTACATTGCAATTGAGGAAGTCGAAATTCCAACTCAGTACCATCTTCCCCATAAACATATTTTTGAGTAAAAATCGCAAATTTTATTCAAAATTCAACCAAAACAAATTAACAGGAACAAAAATAAAGATTACAACAACAATTTAGAAAAATTATGGAAGTTGGGTGGCATGTGGCATTGATTATGGCTCTCACTAGTCCTCCTTTTCTTCTCTTTCTGCCTCTTCTTTTTCACGTTCAGCGGTACTTGCGTGTACATGAGCTCGACCAAGGACGAATTTTCAGCCGTCGCCAACTCTTGATCCATATCCAGGTAGACTAGAAACCATATGCCTTTTTCGGTTTCGCCCTCGGTCTGCAGCTTGTGAAAGTGGCCGATCAACTGGATCCTCTACTGGCTAAAAATAAAACTTAAAAACGCCTATCCTTGATCACATCACCAGAAACTGAAACTTTCTGGCTTCTCGCATTCTTCATCCATGTCAGAACGGCTTGCCGGATTTTTCATTGATCTCAATTGGGCTCGTTTCTATTCCCTCGTCGATTGCCTGTCTTATTTTTCTCGGTCTCGTAGAATTGTATAAATTATGCCTCTGTCGATTCCAAAGCGCCTAGCTAGCTCATGTTTATTTGTGTTAGCCGATGCTTCGATAATTTCCATCTTTACCTCCATCGTAATAGATTTCCTCTTACAAATAGGCGTATTCATATTAAAAAATAGCTTTCGAAAATGTGGAACTAAAAAATTTTTCAAAGGCTGAAAAGGTACACAAATGTTCAAGAAAATTTAAAAAATGCACGAAATTCAGTTGTTTTTTCAGGAGATTCGAAATTTGCAAATTCCGAATGAAGAAATTATCCTGATTCTGATTCAGGGAATGGGGTAGGTGTATTGAAGCGAAAATTAACTCAAATTCAGGTTTTCGCCGAAAAACCGGCTGTCTAGGGGTTTTTCTAGGCGGGGAATTGCGCGCATTTTCAAATCATTAAAAAATTTCCCTGACACTTATTTAAGCGGTTTTCATATGCCTACATAGGGTATACGCTAAAGAGATTTCATGACGAAAATCGCTTAAATAAGTGTCAGCGAAATTTTTTGATTTGAAAATGCGCGCATTCTATTCCCGCCTAGAAAAACTCCTAGACACCAGGTTTCCGGCTAAAATCCGAATTTTAATTAATTTTCATTTCAATACACCTACCCCATTCCTTGAATCAGGGTCAAGTAAACATTTTCACGCTTCGGAAATGCGCGCAATCGATTCCCCGATAAAATTACTCCTATAGGATCATTTTTAGAAAATTTTAGGAAAAAAATTTTCCGGTGAAAATTGATGTTCAAAAATGCGGAAAATTATGGAAGCCAATAAATGAAAAACCTTTTTGCCAGTTCGTATAAATAAATGGCGTGTTGTCACTCCATGTCCAGTTTCCGGGTGTGATTAGCGTATTTCCACCAATCCACACCCCGTTAGCATTTACAAATAAAGAATTAATAACATTTTGTAAAAAGGCATTTTGAAAAACATCCGAAATTGAGGTCAAATGCCCATTTTGACAAGCTTCATCAGCGGCTACCCAATTCTTAGGTGAAGCATAAACAAAATAACAATTTGTTGGGTGATTGCCTTGAATTGATCCTGCGGGGCACGCGGCAAATAATTCATCTACAGAAATGAATATCAACAATAATTTTATGTAGAGCATCAGTAGGACTTTTTTATTTAATATTGTTTCAAAGGACTTTTCATTTGCTATGATATAGGATGATAAGGGGTACTAATGGAAATTTATTGATAAGCATGAGAATTTTTAAGCTGATTATTTTTTAATTAGGGTCTCGCTAGACTTAAAGCGCAAGAGAACAAATTTTATCAAACGATTTTCTATAGCCGTTCACGATTTCGCGACCCTTTCTAAACTTCAACTAAAAAATACGCGATTTTGTCGCAAAAAATTGGCCAAAATGGTCTGTTCTTTGTAAGCCATTTTTATCCATAATTCCGAGCTCTAGGACAAAAAATAACCACAGTTTCTTGTTCAGCGACTAGAAAAATCCTAGGAAGGTTGAAAATTTCGTAAAAAATCGACGGTACCATAACTTTCGCCACGAATCTCGCCACGATAACTTTCGCCACGTAACTTTTGCCACGATAGCTTTCGCTACTTTCGTGTTAATAAACATATTTATTGCAAATCAGGCAACTCAATTATTCTGAAATTATTCTGTCGCAAAAAGTGAAATTCCATTTTTGAGTTACTTGATTTGCAATAAATATGTATATTGACACGAACGTGGCGAAAGTTATAGTTTTTTGGCAATGTGGCGAAAGTTATAGTGCCAAATCGACTTCTATAGACAAATATCAAAAATTTTAAATAAAGTTTCATCTTTGAAAACTCGACTTTTTGAAAAGTCTATGCGGGAAATTGATTGTGCACACTCCTGAATTGTGAAAACACTTCATTGGCCCTGATTCAGGGAAGGAATCGGTGTATTGAAGCGAAAATCAAACATTTTCGGATTTTTATGAGAAAACCATCGATTCTTAGGTTTTTCTAGGCGGGGAATCGATTGCGCACATTCTCGAACCGTGAAAACGCTTCCTTGACCCTGATTCAAGGAAGGGATACGTATTTACATAAATAAATTGATTTTCACTTCAATACACCTATTTCTTCCTTGAATCAGGGTCAGAAAAGCATTTTCAGGGATCAGGAATGCGCGCATTCGATTCTGCGATTAAAATTAGGGCTGCGCGCGGGGCGGGATCCCGCACCGCAAACCCCGCCCGCCCTCATTATTTTTAAAGAAAAAACCCCGCCCCGCAATCCCGCACGCACATTTTTAAAAATCCCGCAACCCCGCCCCGCAAATTGAATAACCCCGAAATGTATTTTTTTTCATCGAAAATTTGTCAAAATCGATCGCTTTTAAGTGATTTTTTCATTGACATTTGACCATTTTTAACCAAATTTTTCTATTTTCGGGTCATTTTTTGCTTAAAACTCTTGTTTATTCTACAAAATTTTTTATCATCTATCGACGCATGAAAAAACTAACGATTTTATACATTATTGTCTTAACCAATTTTTTATCAACAAAATTTAACCTTTTTAACCCCGCAAAAAACCCCGCAGGATGCCGCCCGCAAGCTTTAAAAAACCCCGCAATCCCGCCCCGCAAAAATTTTTTTGAAAAAACCCCGCCCCGCAAACCCGCCCACAGGCCAACGCGCAGCCCTAATTAAAATTACCCATAGAGGAGTCGTTTTTAGGAAAATAAATTTTCGGGTCCCAAAAAATAAACAAATCCACTTTTTGCGTCGTCATGTAGCTAGAGACCGGCACGTTTTACGATTTCACCAAAAACTTCAGAAAAATTTCATAGCAGAAAAAAATCTTTGACGAAAAAAAGGACTATATTCCACTATGATTCTATTGTAACGGAGTCGAGCTTGGATAAAATTTAAAACGTTTTAATTAAATTATGAAAAAAGTGTCAAAATTTTTTTGGAATAAATCATAGTGTATATAGTCCGTTTGGAGTCGAGCTTGGAGATTACGCCACAGTCGGAGATGCTGCGCCCCTGTTCTAACATAAAATCTTATGTGAATGAACTTTTTTTACAATGCTGAACGTTTGCATATAAAGCTAAATATAATATCACAACCCCAGTTGTTAACTGGGTTTGTGATATTATTTTTACAATGCTGAACGTTTGCATATAAAGTTCAATAATCTAGTACAACTCCAATTGTTAAAATATAAATAATAATTAAATAATTGTCCTATATACATTGATGTGCAGTTTAAATTGCCAGATGGATTTCCAGGAAGCCAATTGAGATAGTCAGTCGGTGTCCCATCAGTCCAAGTCCATTGTCCGTTTTGAAATTGCAGTCCTATCCAATTATAGTCATCATTGGCAGTAGAAATTCCAAATTGGGCTAAAAAATTGGTTTATATTTATAAATTTTGATTTTCAAGACCTCCAATGAAAACGCTTTCATTAAAACTATGAATAGAAGCCAAATGACCTCCATCATTCTTGCAAATCACTTCAGCATCATTAAATGTTTCATTTATATTATAACCCTATAAAAGTGAAAAATTAGCTACTAATTATTAACAGAAAATTACTTTATAGCAAAATTTTGTTTGATGATAGTAAAGATAACCAACAGGACAAGGATTGTAAATTGGAGTAGTACAAGGAGAGCATGATGGACATGTTAATGAAGCACTAGTAGGGCATGATGGACATGTTAATGGAGCACTAGTAGGGCATGTGTTTACTAAATTATTTCACGAATTTTTTGGCCAAAATTTCGATTTCTGACAAAAATTCAATTTTTGGTCAAATTTCAATTTTTTGGTCAAAATCAGAGACCGAAAATGGGCCCCCTTTTGGGCCCCCGAAGCCCCCTCGGCCCCGGCCCCTTCGGGGGGCCCTAGGGGCCGGGGCCCTGGGGGCCTGAAACTTGGGCCCCGTCGGGGGGCCCTGGGGGCCG
>OZJO01006037.1:0-10998 GCA_900406225.1 Acrobeloides nanus | reverse complement strand
GGAAAATCAAGGTTAAGCTCAGAATTTCGACTGTTTCTTTTACTTTCAAGCCAAAACAACCTCGAAATCGTAATCCTCGCATAAAAATTACCCTTAGGGTGATTTTTATTAAATTTTGAAAGAAAATTTTTTTGAGTTTTTAACCCTGTTCAATGGGGTCGCTGATCTACAGTAGTTCCCATTTTTTTGTGTCCAGAAAACTGTCAGGAAAGCGTAAATTTAGCAAAGACAATTTTCTGCCGTTTTTGATTACTGTTTTTGGTGCAATATTGTGGTTGTTTTGTGGTATAAATTGAATAAAGAAAGTTTCAGTTTTGATATTTTTATCGGGTTTGCATCCGCGATTACTTCCCTATTTTAGGCCGTTTAATTCAGCGTTACACGAATTCAGAAACTTGGTAACGTTTACTCAACGAGATCGATCGCGAAGACCTGCGGAAATCCATTGCGTGTTGGGCGGAAATAAAAGTTCGAGACCGATTGCGTGGACCTGGTGAAAATCTGTTGCTCTTTTGGGTGAAATAAAAGGTCAGTGCTTTGCAGATAAGCCCCCGGGAAACCCCAAAACCTTCGAATTTTACACAGGTGCTCCGAGTGCAGCCGGTAGTGGAGAGCGATGCAGGCGCTCCCAAGTGCATATAGGAGCATAGAGCGCCGCAGATGCGTCGATCTAGGAACATACTTCACTTTTTTTGAAAAAATAGCACCGTAGGCGGTGCTATTTTGGCCTAGGAACATTGATTTATTATAAAGCTTACTATTATCATCCTCTTCATCTTCAGACTCAATAAGCTCAACTGTAGGCACTCTTGATGAAGCCGGGTTATTTTTAAAACTAGATCTCTTGAAGGTTGACGATAACATTTTTACTAACGGTGACCTAGAAGTACTTAAGGTACTTTCGATGCTTGCTGTAGAAATTTTCTTCATACTCGATTTTAAAACCGATGGCCTTGTTTTTATACTCGATTTTAAAATCGATGGCCTTGATTTTATAATCACTTCAGTTCCGTTTAGTTGGGTAGTGTCTATAACGTCTGGGAGTGGAAAATAATCATTTTCTTCTTTGCCACATTCGGCGTCAGTGTTGGTTGTTGTTAATGCGAATTTGATTGATTTTCGTGATTTCTTTAAGTTTTCATTTAATTTCTTTTCTTGGAATATGTCTAAGATGGGCAATTCTTTGTCTTCGTGTTCTGAAACAGTAGAAAGTTTTCTATAAAAAAATTTAGTGACGTACAAAAGTTGTGGTTAAAGCCTACTTTTGAATTTTATCTCCGCTATCCAATGAAAATGATTTTTCTTGGAATGCTTGTAAAAGTAACTCTCTTCTCAATCTAAAATGGATATGAATTTTTGGAAATTTTAGTTAATTTATGAAACCGAGCAAGCATGGATAGCTGGCATAAATGGGCAATACACCTCTCCCTTCTCCATTCTTCCCTATTTACGACCCTGAAGGAAGCGTTTTCAAGGTTTGGGAGTGCTCACAATCGATTCCTCGCCCCGTTTTGCTAGGTGGGGAATCGATTGCGCGCATTCCCAAGCCGTGGAAATGCTTCTTTGGCACTGATTCAGGGAAAAAACTAAAAAATCGTACCCGGAGTACCATCCATTTCCTACGCTACCGACTTTACTCCCTTCCAACGTAGTGAAAATTCTATATGAAGTCTTACTTAATTTCTGGTGTTGTTATGTTCTTATTATCAATCATGAATGAAGAAGTTTTCTTGGCAACTCCATATTTTTTCTTGTTTATCATTTCTGGGCAAGTTGCTGTCCTTAAAATATTCTATTTCATAAAAATCAAAATCAAAGTAAGTACCGATGTGGTGTATTTTCTGTTGTATTTTCTTTTGTAGTTACTTTTTTATTTTTCTCTTTCATAGCAAAAATTTTGGCCGTATGTCTATTCATAGTCTTTGTTTTTGGGGAAAAAACTTGAAAAGTCGACATTGTTCTAAAAGATTAAAATATTGATTTTAATACATATGGTGTTGTTTACCCAGTCCTCTTGCGATCAAGTCCAAATTCCCTGTGCCGTATACTAGCGGCTCTGATTGCTTCGAACATTGCAGCTGTGCTAAAAAATTTTAATTAGCTATCATTTTTGAGGATTATCTAATTTTTGGGAAAATTTAACATCGACCCCATGGGGGAATCCTTTTGGTTTATTTTAACAAGTTAGCATAGGTCCAAAATAAAATCCGTTTGCGCCGCCAATGGGGAAAAAGACCGAGGGCGATGGCTAAGTGGTCCAATGCGCCGCCTCTCTGATCTGGCAAGTTAAGAAACGTTGAGCCCACAGGTTCAATCCCACAAGGCAAAATTTTGATTTTCAAAAAAATTTCTTTTACAATGAAGCAAAAAATTTTTGCTCCATTTTTTGTAAAAGAGAATTTTTTTGAAAATCAAAATTTGTGCCCTAGCGAGGTCGAACCTGCGGGCCCAACGTGTTGCTTAACTTGCCAAATCTGACGGGCTGCGCCTTGGACCACTTGGCCATCGCCCCCGGACTTTTTTCCTATTGGCGGCGAAACGGACTTTAGATGTTTCTGGCTCAAAATGTTTACAAAAAAGTTTTCGATTTTAATTTTGCCACTTGGTTTTCGGTCTTCAAGAAATTTATTTTGGGTTGTAATTAGGTCAAAAGCAGAAAATAATCCTCTTATTTCCTCAAGATTAACTAGGGAGAAAAGATCAAGAGCACGACCTAATATATAATTTGGATGGGCTTAATATAAAAAAATTTGTCCAACCTTCATACAAACATACCGATGACCAGATGCGGTTGTGTCTTCGCTAATACTTCTCATTATAGTATTTGCATTTTCATCGAAAAATGCATCATCTTCATCTTCATGGAAAGCTTTCTTGACCAACTCGTCAATCAAAAACATTAACAAAAGTCCTAGGCCAATAAAAAGTTCCACAAAAGGATATTCGGTGGTCCAATGGGCGAATTTTTTCACTTTCTTAAAATCATACCTAAATTTTTTATACACAAATATAGTCAAAAAATGGCATTACATAGCAGTCGGCATTAGGTCGAGTATGCATAGGCCTAAAATAACACCTCCAGCAAAACATGTAAGCAAAGAAGAGATCAACGAAGAAATGGATTTCAATTTTGTTTGTTTGACATCACAAACTAGATATCGTAACTATAAATTAAAACATTTTACATCATGATAATATTCAATTTACCATATTTGGCAAAAGCCCATAGACTAGAGAAAGCACAAACATTGGTGCCAATAACGATAATTTTAATACAGCTGGATCAGCCTAAAATTTTTAATTTAGAAAAAAGCATGCAAAATTCTAAAAAATATTCGAGCTATTTCGACTCTTATACCTCATCCAACACGATTTTTTCATTAAAAATCTTAAAGGAGGGGTAACATTTAGGGACTAATCTTGGTCGAAAATTTTTTTGTGCCAAAACAGCCTATATGGGCCTAAAATCATGCGAAAAATCGATTGCGCGCATTCCCGAAGTTTGAAAATGCTTCCTTGACCCTGATTCAGGGAAATGAGTGTTTTATATTGAAGCGAAAATATGAAAATTTTGGATTTTCTTCTAAAATCATCGTTCTCAGGGTTATTTTATGTGAGAAATCGATTCAGCGCATCACCGAAGCGTTGCGGTAGAAACATAATTTTTCAAGAATGCATCCTTGACCAAGAACGATGGTCAAGGATGCATTTTGACGCTTCGGTGATGTGCTGAATCGATCTCTCACATAAAATAACCCTGAGAACGCTTTACCAACTGCGCCATGAAGGCATTGACCCTATTAGGGGTAATTTTATGCGGGAAACACGTTCGCGATGTTATTTTTGCGTATTAGTTTTTTTCGAAATTTGTACGTTGTTGTTCGAAAAGTCGATTTTCTAAAAAATGGAAGCGTTTTTACGCAAAAATAACATCACCAACGTATTCCCCACATAAAATTACCCCTAATAGGGTCATTTTGATAAAAATTTTGAAAAATAAAATTTTTCAATTTTAGTCTACATTAATGAGGATATAAGAGCCGAAGTAGCTTCAAATATTCCCANTAAAAATTTTGAAAAATAAAATTTTTCAATTTTAGTCTACATTAATGAGGATATAAGAGCCGAAGTAGCTTCAAATATTCCCATTCAACCAGGGGAATAGGCAGGATTTTGTGACAGGGGCACAGCGCCTATCGGAAAAAACACCAAAAACAAAAGGACTATTATGTTTTTCTCTGCTTCGTCGCGACTGGCCCCCCCCCCTGGCTACGCCGCTGCATTCAACTCAACTTACTGTAATAGGCAACACACCAAAGATAACAGCCAAAATACTCAAACAAATAAGAATTAATGCATTAATTAAATTAACTTCCATGTTTCAAATTAAGCCAAATGGTATTCGTTCTCGTAATTTTTCTTTTATATATTGTTTCGATGGCTTAAAGGATAGGTAAATAATAACTACTCGGATTCTAAATGTTTCGAATTTTTAATCTATTAGGACTGATGTAAAAGCTGACTGCGATACCTATTTACAAGTAGGTACAATAGGTACAAATAATTTCCTCGAATTCCTCGGTTCAAGGATTAGCGTAACAATGTTTACTAGTGTTTAAATACTTCCTTTGTTCTACGCCTCAAAAATTTGTGTGGACGTATGTGGAGGATAATTTTTGTTCAGTATTTGCGAAAAATCTTAGTTTCGTTTTTGTTCTTTTCACAAGGATATTTAATTTCAAACTCGAAACTTTTTTTTATAAATACGTTGTTTCATACTAAGAATATATCACTGATCACTAGAATATAGTTAGGGGGCTAATATACAATAGAGCCACCCACGTGAGAATTTTGTCAAATTTTTTTTCTTGAAATGACTCCTCTAGGAGTAAAAACATGCGGGGAATCCGAATTTGACATTTTCAAAGCGAAAAAACACTTGTCTAATTCAGGGAAGACGTATTGTGTATTGAAGTGAAAAGTCGCAAAAATGTGATTTTTGCCTAAAAACAATCTCTTTTGGGGTAAAAATGTGCGGGGAATCCGAATTTGACATTTATAATTTCTCGAGTTCAAGAAAAGCTGTATATCGACGGAAAAATTCGAGAAAATAACATATTTTGGTCTAAAAACAACGCTTTTCTTATATACTTTAAAAGGACCAGTCGAGTGGGAAACTTGTTGTCATTTTTTGTTCAAATTTTACCCCAAAAGGGATCATTTTTATGCAAAAATCGCATTTTTGCGACTTTTCGCTTCAATATACAATACGCCTTCACTTAATCAGGGAAGCGTTTTTCGCTTCAAAAATGACAAATGCGGATTCCCCTCATGTTTTTACCCCCTAGAGGAGTCATCTCCAGAAAAATTTCCACGTAGATGGCTCCCCCTATTGTGCTCCATAGTTATAATTAGACGTGAAAAAACCTATCCCAAGCTTTACCCCAATTTGAATAGAGTCATTTTTTGTGTCTAGGAAATTTTCAGCGGCACTCAGCAAAATTTAAGTATCCAAAGTTTTTACGCAGCGATTATCGCCGATCATTGTTGAGTGCTCGCCTCAAAGATTTTTGTACATTGTGCGCTCAACCCATCGTACAAAAATTGGGGTGGGGCACATGTGTTTGAATGTTGAGAAAGTCTGGCCCCGGCTAGATAAATGCTAAAATCCAACTCTAAAGGGGTTTTTCAATGCGGGGAATCAATTGCACTATTCCCGAAGCTTGAGAACGCTTTACAGATTTTTTGAATTTTCGACCCAAAATCTAACGGGGGCACCCACGGCAGACCAAACTGTGTTAAAAAATTGAGATACGTGAAAAAATTTGATAAAAAACTTTGTTACGTTGTTAATACTATGTTTACAAAAGAATTAACGCGAATTATAATGGAGAAAATGTTTTCGATTTTATAAAATTTTTTATAAGTCCGAAAGACAAACACGCTTTCTGCATGCCCACACAAATTGGCATAACTTCTCGAACACGTATGAAAATTGGTAATTGTTTTTTAAAGTATTCTACAGATTCTAATTTATCTTTCTAGCAGAACTTTTTTTCGAAAAACTAGGTTTTCAATTTTTAAAATGCCATTGAATTTTGCCTTTTTAAGAAACTTAAAAAGAATAGAACTCTTTATGGCAGAAGCCATTTCCCCGAATCAGGAGCGGAGAAGCGTTTTCATGCATCAAGAAGGCGCGAAATCGATCCCCCCCCCCTAGAAAACCCCTAGACGACCGATTTTCCGGCGCAAATTCGAATTTTTGATCTTTATTGTGTCAAAATACCCACTACTTCCCAGAATCAGGGTCAAGGAGGCGTTTTTATTCATCGAAAAAGTGCTCAATCGATTCCTCGCCTAGAAAAACCTCCTAGAACAAGATTCTGGATAAAATTTTTCGATTTTAGACCACTCTCAATGGGGTATAAGAGCCGAAGTAGCTCCAAAAAAATAATCGGAACCATTTCAGATGCCAAGAAGATACCTATAATATTTTTCATCAAAAGTTTAATTTTTTGAAAATATTTTTTGTTCAAATATAGCTTAAATTTTGAAAACAAAAATATGCTTTAAAAAATTTTGTAAATTTTTGAAAAAAATGACTGAAATTGTATAAATTTTCAAATTTGCATTTAAAAAATTATGCCAAAAAAGTAGTTGTTCTGAACGAATTTCACCGGAACTAGAACAACAAATGAACCGGAACTTTGCAGAAAAGAACATGAACCCTGCACTGTTGCACGGGAAATCATTAGTGTGGCTTTTTTTTATCGAATATGTCCAAAATAGACAAATGGAAGACTCATTATAGACAAAAAAATTCCCATACAGCTTAGCTATTTGTTAATTAAAACTGAGAATGCTCCTCTTATGAGATGGGTAAAGAAGAGCGAAGTTTATACTCCATTTCTTAGATAGAGTGTTATAGGTAGTGGGCCAAATGGATTTAATTTAAAAACTCTATAGATATATCTATAGATATAACCGAAAAGTTTTATTGAATTTTCTCAGACGCATTTATTTTTATTGAAAACAATTTATCCAAAGGCTGAAGCTATTACATGTAAGCCTAAAGTGGTTATTATTTTATATCCCCATTCTTTAAGCAAATCCCAAAGCTCTTTTCCAACATAGCTTAAAAAGTCTTTCATTTGGCTAATAAAAGTTCGCGATTTTGGACAAACAGCTTTTGTTTCGGGTTTCGAAAGTTTGGACCAACATGATATTAAATCCCTGTCACATTGGCATAGCATAGCGGAACAATTTTTTTCAGTTTCTAAAAAGTTAAACATTTGAGTACAATGAAAAAAAGACGTGTGTACTTTGAATCGCAGTTACAGGGTGCGACTGAATAAACCGGTTACATGAGAATGTTCATAATCACACATCGTTATAGGGATTTTTTATTGAAACCATAAAAAAAGATAATTATAAACAAAACTATTCAAAAGGACCGCCCTTAGCTTCTACACAGGCTTTCACAGGCTTGGGAAAATTATCAACAATTTTTTCCAACATTTGAACATTCTCATGTGACGGGTTTATTCTGCCGCACCCTGTATATAGTTCAGGTTCAGAGACATCATATTCATATTGTACTAATTCCTTACCCAAACATGTCACATTGTTTCCGTCACAAGAAAAACTATATGCGTGTGCATATTCACTAGGTGTTAGAAAGCATATTTTTACTTGTATCGCATCTTCATAACATTTATCATGTAACATGCAACATCTAAATTAGCATATACAGTCGACCCTCGATAAGACGCCACCCTTAGGGACTGGCCCAAAGGTAGATATTAGTGAGGATGGCGTCCATAGATCAGCAAGGAGGAGGGGAAGAATTCCCCCTTGACCCACTCACTCATGGATCCAGTGAGGGGGGACCACATCATGAACCCAGCCGAACAGTATGGTCCATAAAAATTGGGTGTCAGAAGACCTCAAGCTAAAAAAAGGTTCTTGGTGGTGGGGGACTACCTCATCGGGGATCCCCCCCCCCCCCCCCCCCCACCTTGCTGACCTATGATGGCGTCTTATCAAAACGGCGTCTTTTCGAGGTTCAACTGTTTCCGAGGGACTTTGAGTGTGGCGTATTATCGAGTTTTGGTATTTTTGGCAAAAAAGTCTAAAAAATCACATTTTTGGCAAAAATAGCCTTTTTTGACGATTGTGAAAAAATGTCATTCTTTCTTGAAAAATTGGACATTTTTGAAAAAGATTTTCATGGACCAAAACAACTAATGGGCAAAAAATCAAGGATGGCGTCTATCGGGAGAGAAAATAGGAGTTGGGACCAGGGCTGAACCGATACCGGTATTTCGGTATTGGTAATTTTTCGAATCCTTTAAAAACTTTATTTTTGGATACAGAACATGGCTGAATCGGATGAAAAAAATTAACGATACCGGATGAAAAAATTACCGATAAAAACAGGAGATTAAAGTGAATTTTGAAATTTTTTTAAAAACTCGAAAAAATTGCCTTGGTCCTAAAAAATTTCCCCCTCCCCCCCTATGTTTTTGCCCAAATTTTTGAAAAATTTTCGGAAAAACATAAGGGGAGGCAAAATGAAATTTTGTTGAAAAGGTTTCCTCCCATCTTGGAGTCTGGCTATGCCACTGGATCTTATGAGATGAAGGTGCCCTAGAGATATCACCATCTGTATAAGGGCCCACCTATTTTGAGGACAAGGGAGTGAAATAGAGTGACAAGAAATTTTCCTTACTCGTCAATTTCATCGATAGGATCATTATCTGCATTGCCTGGGCCACACCAACAACCATACCCAATATATTTCCAAGCTGGATAGCCCAATTGACATTTTGACATGGCATTTATCGACCATACTGCTCGTTTATTTCTAGTAGCAACAACAAAATTAAAAAGAAGACAGAAAAGGATAGACATCTTCGCAAATTTCAATAATAAATGATGTTTTATGTTTTTGTTCAAATACTTAAAATTAACATAATCCGTAACTAGTCACCAACAATGAACTTATAACTATGAATCACTATGTATAACGAGCACAAATGTGTTTAAAAAGTTGTGATGTGATACAACTCAACTTTGGAACAAGTTTTATTTTTGTTTAATGCATTATTTTTTGAAAAAATAAATTTTTATGGATATGTTGTTTTTTTTAATTTTACAATTTATTTAATTTTCCCATATGGAGCTGTCCTTAAATTACGTTTGCTTTTTTCGGATTTTTGATCCTCCTCCCGTAATTAAATCGTTAGATTTTGGCGGACTACCCCCTCCCTCCCCCCTCTTGGCAAACGTAATTGAATGACAGCCCCTATAGGCTTGACCTTGGAAAATAATTCTTAGCAAAAAAAATCTTGATTTCTCGTAAGCAATTTTTTTATTGAATAAATAATGTAGCTTATAGTTTCTGTCATGTCAGAAAATTTTACTGTTCTCAATAAAAGTACAAACTAATTTCTTTAGCTTCCTCGATCAAAATGACTACAGAAAAGTCTCCGATAATAGGTTGCAACTAGCACAACTGGTAGTTTTTCTAATAAAACAATTATTTTTTAATCTGTCTTTTTGAATGAATAATTTCAAAGCAATTAAGTACGCTTATTTTAACATTAGAAATGTCTACAACTCCAGTAAGCCTTGAATATCTCTGTTCTAATAACTTAAGAGGCAATGTCTCGAAATATCGAAGATGGTCTTAAGGGGGGGGGGTGGTACTATCCAAAAAGATTACTATAAATTTGAAGTCTAGGTTATTTTTAACAATAGCAGGGTGGTTCTGGATTGCGGTATTTTTTAATCCAACGTTGATCGCTGATTATGATCCTGCAAAAAGTTGTTGAAAAAAAGTGTTCCATGGGGTGTTTTGAGCCTTATTTTTTAAGGCAGTACTTTCAAAATTTTAACGTTTTAGTTTAACCCACATCCTACATCCCCCCCCCCGCCTCACAACTCACAACCCCCTAGGTGAAAAACCTGGAGTCACAAAAACCTGGGGGAGACTCTACATGTATGAAGTAGAGTCTCTTGAGAGTTTTGGACTTGATATTGTTTTTATTATAAATCTTTTCTCTATTGAGTTTCCTACAATTTGAAGCACGTTTTCATTGCCATTTGTCCCCTTTCCAGCGACACCTAGTACTACCCCTTTGTAACTTTTCTAGACATCGCCTCTTAAAAAAGTTTCAAACCCGTTTTTATAATTTTGTATTGTTTAGTTGCCAAACAAGCACGAATAACTTTTACCTCGATTATGGGCATAAACAATTTGAAAAATACCTATAATGTTTTTGCTCAAATAATTATGACTTTACTATTACTGCTAAAAGGCACAACAATGAGTTTTGCTATGTATATTTTTATTAAAGCACCTCAAGTTCACCGAAATTTAATTTTTATTGTATATATCATATTTATCGAGGCAATTTTATTTAGCTTTTGTAAACTAGCTGTTATAATAGAATGGTTTTTATGTTATGAAGATTGTTGTAAGTTCTTATAGATCTCCAATGATTTTTTCTTGCTATTTTTGAGTTGCGATTTTGAATTAGAATTTCCCGCCAAAATTGAAAATCAGGGTTGTGGCGAGAAATTCAAATTCAAAATCGCAACTCAAAAATAGCCAACTTCAAACGCGATTATCTCGGCAATGATAACGATTCAGAATTTACTGTAAAAACAAAAAATGCTCCATTTTTCATGAATTTTCCGAATATATATGAATTATGGCAAATTTCGCTAATCTAAAAATTTTCAATTTTTGATCTCCTTCAGGTGTTCAAAGACTCGGATGAACCCCGAAGCACTGAAATTTTGAAATTTTTTTGCGCAATTTTGTCGGGCTCGTCAAGCGCTACGATTATACATTAAATTTAAAAAATTTTTGTAAGAAAATTGTTGACATAGGCCAATTTTTCTAAAAAATTATTGCTTTTCCGAACTATAGGAGTACAGCTTCGAAGAAGCACAGAAAATTCATCTGAAGTTCGCCGACCACGGAAAGTG
>OZJO01006035.1:0-27892 GCA_900406225.1 Acrobeloides nanus | reverse complement strand
GAATTGGTAACCTTTAATATATCATCAACTTTATGGGGCTATAGCTCGGCCAAAACTCTTGAAACATATACCAAAATAGCATAAATGTTATTAACTAGTTTAAAACAAATAAAAAAAAGTTGTTTTGAGCAAAATTCAAGACCCTTCAAAAAATGTCGCCAAGGCAATTCCATTTTCTCGCGAAGTCTGATTTAAATTGCATTTTTTGTTGAAAACTTTTGAAATTGCATTTTCTTTGTTATTAGCGTATTGGCTGTAAACCTGTTATAGGGTGTTCCAAAAAACATCCATTTGTTCATTTTTTGACGAAATTTTTTTTTTTGCAAAATGACTCATTAGGTGTATTTTTATGCGAGAAATCGATTGCGCGCATCGAAAATCCTTGAAAACGCCTCCCAGATCATGAAATATTCAATGTTCAAGTAGGAATTCCTACCGAAAATAACTGAAAAATACGGAAATCTTATATTTCATGGTCTGTGAGGCGTCTTCAAGATTTTTCGATGCGCGAAATCGATTTCTCGCATACAAAATACCCTAACGAGTCATTTTGGAGAAAAAATTTTGCCAAAAATTACCAGATTTTTTTTTGGAAAGAGGTTTTTTAGAATTTGTTCTTTATTTTGACCAAAGTAAATTATATGTTTCCAGATAAATTATATCTACATTTCTGTGCAAAAATATAAGTCCACTCATTTTTATGGTTTTCGATCCTTAAAATTGACAAGACACATTGGAACCTTTTTTAACACAAAGGCTAAAAAGAAATGTTTAGCAAAAAATCGTTCCGACAGCAAAAAAATACAAGGGTAGGGGCAAAAGTCCCCGCGTAAGGGGCGGTATATCCTCGCCTAAGGGGCAAAAAGTCCTTGCCAAGGGGGCAAAAGTCTTGACATTGTCAAGAACGCTGAAAAGGTGTTTTCTCGTCCAGAATTGTCGAGAAAACACGTTTTTAAAATGTTAAGACTTTTGCCCCCTTGGCGAGGACTTTTGCCCCACCCCTCTTGCAATCGTTTCCGTGGTCGATCATCAAAATCGGTGGCGTTTTGGCAGAGATACAAGTCTGTCAATTTTGAAACG
Organism: Acrobeloides nanus; assembly: GCA_900406225.1. NCBI lineage: Eukaryota > Metazoa > Nematoda > Chromadorea > Rhabditida > Cephalobidae > Acrobeloides > Acrobeloides nanus. The sequence continues at coordinate 26,812 of OZJO01006035.1, read as the reverse complement.
TGCTTTTCCATACAAAACTAACGTAAAAACACGTTCCAAAATTGACAAACTCCTATCTCTGCCAAAACGCTATCGATTTTGATCGACCACGGATCGCTACGGGGCTGTATTTTAAGAATTTGCCAAAAACCAACATCTAGGGGGTCTACGAGACCCCTTCCCCCGCCAAGAGGCCAAAATATGCGAATTTCAAAAATGGCTCAAAATCGGCTGATTTTTTGCACTCGTGGTTTTTGGGTATGGGAACACGAATATGAAAGAATTTTTTACTTTACCGCGGGATTGGATCGAAATTTTGAATTTCCCGCCTTTTTCAAAAAATAATTTATCTATAAAACTTTTTTTCTGAGTTTTTTATAGCTAGGGGACATGTCCGGACATAGGTGGGCAAGGGGGAGGGTGTTGGGTTCTTGATGAGGTGGTCTTCCTTGAAAATTTTTTCTCAAATAGCGCCGAAGGCGCGTCGGTCTGTAAATTAAAAAGTGAAGTGCACGAACTTTTGGAACAGCCCAATGAAAAATTTATTGCCCATAGCTTTTTCTTTCTCAGTTTTTCTCGAACGAAAAATTTCGTCTCATCAAAAGCCAATTTGCATGCTTCTCGACACCATCGTGAATATTTGCATGTATCCGTGATGACCCTTAAATAGTACACAAAACAAAAAAATTTAATATGAGAATTTCCAGACAGGTATAAATTCTTCAATATACATTTCTTCTTAGTGCTTGCACAACACAGTTGTTGTTTGAAATGCTTCTGAAAGGTTTTTTAAAGAATTGGTCTTTGGGGAAGTAAGTTTTTTCTTTGGTATAGATTTTTTCGAAGATTTACTCAACACCTTAAAAAGTTATGTCGTTTTTTAGCTGATTATTTTTTGCGATATTTAAGAGTGGCCGCTGTTGTCAGGGTGATTTTTATGTATTTTTGGCCGAATGTTCTTTTATGTCCTGATCGCACAAATATCATCAAATGTGTATTGTACAGTGTGCAACTATTTTCTCTTCCTATGCATCTCTTTCCCTCAAAATGTTTACGTTCCGCCTAAAACGAGATTCTTTAGTCTTTGTTCATAATATTTGATGATATTAGGCAGTTGATGAGATCTTGCAAACTGATAAATATAGACTTGTTTAAGATCAAACTGGCACTTATTTAGAAAACTTCCTCTGTGTAACATGCCCTTTAGTCGGTTCAAAATTCGCTGTGAAAAGTTAATTTCAAAACGGACATTTCTACAAGTTACTTTAGAAACTGATTTCGACAAGTGGAGATGTACCTTCGACACTTTTCGAAATGTCCGTTTCGAAAAAATCTGTCGAAAGTTACCTTTCAAAAAATAACTTTTCGAAATTTTGTGTCGAAACAGCCCTCAATACACAGTTTTCACCGGCATAGGCTCTAATTATTTAAAATACCTCCTCTGTGGGCTATACCCAAAGTATAGCCCACAGATGAGGTATTCTAAATAAGTATCATCAAATTAGCCATTTTCATTTATCCAAGTTCACTTTTTAGTCCTTATTATACTTTTCGAATGGCATCGATAACTCGTCAAATATATGACCCGAAAACCACTTCACCAGCTATTGGCCCATACAGGTATGTTGATTATTTTTGTGTATGTGCAGGGCTATAAGGAAGAGAGAGATGGCGCGTACTCAAAAACAAGGATCCCATTTTTTGCTGTTTTTGTAGCCGATCAAAAAACTAGGAAGCCGTCAATTTGTTTCGGATCTTCTACGGGATGAGCCAAAAAACCGTACTTTTGCGTTTTTTGGCGAAAATTTTTCAAAAATCAACTATAAAGGGTATTTTCATGTGAGAATTCGATTGTGCGCATCGAAAAACCTTAGTGGAGGAGTTCTCTAATATAATTTTTATGTTGAAATTTTTATTTAGCAAAGCTGTTCGAGTAGATAATACAGTCTATCTGAGCGGTGCAATTGGCTTGGATCCAAAAACGAATGAACTTGTTCCGGGTGGTGTTAAAGAAGAAACACATCAAGCTTTACGCAACCTAGGGGGTAAGACAAAAAATTTTTTACACTTACGGTACCGGATAAAAACTTAGAGCAAATTTAAAACTTGTAAGGCTCCAGAAATGAGAAAAAAATTTCTAGAGCCCTATACAGGTAAGCAAAAAAAAACCGTACTTTTGCGTTTTTTGGTGAAAATTTTTTAATCATTTATAAGGGGTATTTTCATGCGAGGAATCGATTGCACGCATCGAAACCCCTTGAAAACGCTTTTAGGTGATTTTTGAAATGTTTTCGCCAAAAAAACGCAAAAATACGGTTTTTTGGCTCACCCTTTATAAGTTTGCTCTAAGTTTTTTTCATGTACTATAGTTTTGTATAATATTTTAGAAGTTCTCAAAGAAGCTGGAATTTCGTATGGAAATGGTAATTTATTTTTTATTGATGATGATACTTTAAAAAAAAGATTTTTAGTTGTTAAAACTACAGTTCTCTTGGCTGATATGAACGATTTTACTGTGATGAATGAAGTTTACAAAGAGTATTTTACAAGTCGTTTTCCCGTAAGTGTAGATATAAGCCACGTGGAACGAAAACTTTTTGTGGACCCCTTTTAATTTTGAGATTACAAAACAATGGCGTAGCCACAGGAGAGACAAGTGTCCCCATTCTTGAAAAAATTAAAATTTTTCCTAAGGGCCCTTTATGTTTTTTCCGATTATTGAAAGAAATGACCATTTTTTCACCAAAAATCATCAAAAATGACTATTTTTACCCCCAAAAAATGCACATATTTTTGCCCAAAAAGTGCCCCTCGTATCCAAAAGTGTCTCCCCCCTCCCCACCTGTAGCTGGGGATCTGGCTACGCCACTGTTACAAAGTGAAAAAAGTTTCGACTAGTGGCATAGCCAATGGGTGAGAAGGATAGCGATCGCTCTCGTTCCTAGAAAAACTTTCCCTTATTTTCCTCATAACAACGATCTAAAAAGGAAAATTTTAAATCTAAAAACTGATTTTTTCGTTTTTCTATTAAGTTCGTTATTCCGACTCCATAGATAGCATAACTAATCTTAATAATCCTGAAAATTTAGGCTCGTGCTGCTTATCAAGTGGCGAAACTTCCTAAAAATTCACGCGTTGAAATCGAAGCAGTTGCAGTTATTGGCAAAATAGAAGACGTTTGATTTATTGAACGTTATCTATTCTTATAGAGATACTTTTGTTTTGTTTCATTTATAGTTTTATGTAACAAAAAATAATAAAGTTTATTATGAAAAAACCGCATTATTTAGTGTTTAGTTATTAATGTATACTGTGAAAATTAAGTTTATGCGGATACTGATATGTAAAATGGTAGTTATAAGATGTCGAATAGTGATTATTAAGTTTCAAAGTGAAAATTTTTTTCAAATATCGAATTATGGTAACGGCATAATTTGGGCATAGACTCGAATGAAACGAAAGGTTTGAAATGATACGAACGAAACGATCGAATAGGTCGATACGAATGAAACGACATAATGGAAAAAACCAATTTTTCTCACGGGAATATTTTTTTAACTTATGCACTTCGCCCCCCCCCCCAAAACTTGGGGGCCGAAGTGCACTGATCAGTGCAGTTCGCCCACCCCCAAAATCCGCATAAATCAAACATTTGGGGGGGGGGGGGGCGAAGTATAAGTTCCCTGCAAAATTGGCTGTGCCCCATTGAAACCATAACATTTTACAAATAAAGGATGTCAAAGAAAGACAAATATATTCACGAGCAACCGATGAAATGGTAATGAAAAGATTCACGACAAAACCGAATATCGACTGGAAAGAACAAATTCTTATAGAAGCANCCACCCCCAAAATCCGCATAAATCAAACATTTGGGGGGGGGGGGGCCAAAGCACCATCAAAATTCGGCAAGGAGACATTTCCCAAGCGGACATTTTCCAAGTTAGCTTCAAGGCATGTTTTTTCGGGGCTAATTGTCCCGTGGGTACAAAAAACATAGCCCCGAAAAAATATGTCTTGAGGCTAACTTGGGAAATGTCTCCTTGCCCAAAATTCACATATTTGAAGCCGGTGACAAAGCTTGTAGCTTTGAGCATTACTAGTTTCGAACAAATGGATTGTGAAATTTTAAATAATTTGTTCAGCATTTTTTGTAAGATTAGTTATTTTACGGGGTGTATCGAAAAAAAACCGGAATCTTGGCGATTTTTTCATGTTTTTTTCGATCCAAAAATTTTTTCAAAAATCCTAAAAATGATCACGGGTAATTTTATGCAGGAAATCGATTGCGCGCATTCCCGAAGCTTGGAAATGCTTCCCGGATCCTGATTCAGGAAAGTAAGTGTGTAAATTTGTATTTTTAGCTTTTATATACACATTTATTGAATCAGGATCTGGGAAAAATTTTCAAGCTTCGGGGAATGATCGCAATCGATTTCCCGCATAAAATTTACCCTATATGGGTCATTTTTAGGATTTTTTGAAAAAAATTTCGGGTCGTGAAAAACATGAAAAAATCGTCCAAATTCCAGTTTTTTCGATACACCCTGTAAATTAGCAAAAATAATTGCACTTTGAATCTTCGCAACGTGTTTTTAATAACGTGTCGAAATAATCGTTTTATTGCACACGATTCTTTAAGTATAAAAGCAGCTAATAATGACGTACAATCATGATTGTTAATCTGTTTAGTTTATCTTTCAAATTTTTTTCCGATTTGCAGTGTTGGCATTGAAAAAACTGATTGGTGCTACTAAGGATTAGCGAGCTCACTTAACTTGATTTTTGTTCAAACAAATTTTTTTAGCTTTTTTTCTTTGGAAATGACCTCTCTTGGGGGTAACTTGATACGGGAAATCGATTGCACGCATCGACAAAACATGAAAACGAGTTTTTTTTGGGAAATGAGTCATATATACTTCATAAGCATATGATTCTTGTTAAAAATGTGGCACATGCTTATGAAGTAGATACGGCTAATTTTCTGCAAAAAACATATTTTCATGTTTTGTCAATGCGCGCAGTCGATTTTCCGCATAAAGTTACCCCTAGAGAGATCATTTCCAAAGAAAAAAAGCTAAAAAATTTTTTTTGAAAAAAATCACGTTAAGTTGGGGTCGCTAATCCTTACAGAACTAAAGATTTTTTAGTGAAAAATGAAAGCACTAATTCTTGTTGGCGGATATGGGACCAGACTTCGTCCTTTAACACTTACTCAACCGAAACCTCTAGTGGAATTCGCTAACAAGCCCATGGTATTGCATCAAATGGAAGCCTTGGCTGCAGTTGGCGTCGATACTGTGATTTTGGCTGTCAGCTACCGTCCTGAAGTTAGCTCTTTCTGAGCTAGTTCACTATGTTGAATTATCTTATGGTCCAAAAGTCGAAATTTTTTTCTTTTAAAATCAGCTGAGAAACATCCTATTTGGGGTTTTTAGTCGAAAAACACATTGGTGATGTTATTTTTGCGTGAAAATCTATAAAAAATACTGAAAAACTTCATAAAACTTCGTTTTTTGAGTATTAGCTTTTGGCAACGAGCAAATCGTTGCCAAAAACTCGTTTTTAAAAAAAGTGGAGTTGCCAAAAGCCCAGGGCCTATATATTCGTCAAAGTATTACATATAAAAGATTGTATATTTATTTGATAAATGTGACTTTGGTTTATGAATTTCACCTCAATAAATGTTACCATAAAAAAAAAGCTCTAGCCAACATTACCCAAAAAACGAAATTTTATGAAGGTTTTCAGTATTTTTAATAGATTTTCACGCAAAAATAACATCACCAATGTGGTTCTCGACTAAAAACCCTAATAGAATGTTTTTCGGCTGGTTTTAAAAGAAAAAATTTCAATTTTTGGACTATGATAAGTGAATCCAACAAAGTAAACTAACTCCGTTCTCTTGTTATGATTTAAGATGAGAATCATGTTTAGATGCTTGAACAAGAGATGAAAAAGCAAGAGGATCGACTTGGGATTAAAGTGAGTTTTTCCACTTAAACGTATGAGGTGCGTGCGGGCTGATTTGGGGAAATAGATGTATTGAAGCAAAAATCGAAAAATTTTGAAATTTCTCCATAAAAATCATACATTTCTGGGGGGTAATTTCATGGGGAGAATCGATTGCGCGCATTCCCGAATCAAAATGCTTCCTTGACCCTGATTCAGAGAAATAAGAGTGTGTATTGAAGCGAAAATCGAACATGTATAAATTTCCCTGAATCAGGTTCAAGAAAGAGTTTTCGCGCGCAATCGATTCCTCGAATAAAATTAGCCCTAATAGGGTCATTTTTGAAAAAAATTTCGAAAAACATGAAAAAATGCCAAATTTCGGTTTTTTATACAATTTTGAGAAGAGATAAAAAATAATTTGTATATTTTTTAGATTGTATTTTCTGTGGAAGAAGAGCCGTTGGGAACTGCTGGGCCGCTAAAATTGGCTGCTCCTCTATTGGAAGGAAGCGAATCATTTTTCGTCCTCAATTCCGATGTGATTTGTGAATTTCCATTTCAGCAAATGATGGAGTTCCATAAAAAGCACGGACGTCAAGGCACAATCGCCGTAAATTTTTTCGCCAACAAAACATTGAAGAACTGTCGTGTAATATTTTTAGGTAACAAAAGTGGAAGAACCATCGAAATACGGTGTTGTTGTTTTTGACGAATCAGCTGGTAGAATTGATAGCTTTGTGGAGAAGCCTCAAGAATATGTTGGGAATAAGATTAATGCCGGCTTGTACATATTGAATCCATCCGTGTTGAATTATATCCCACTCGCGCCAACTTCAATTGAAAAAGAGGTGTTTCCCCAAATGTCCGAATCTGGGAATTTGTATGCATTTGTCCTGCCTGGTTATTGGATGGATGTTGGACAGCCAAAAGATTTTTTGAAAGGTACAGGGTGTTCCAAAAAACCGATGTGGTCATTTTTTGGCAAAAATTGCCAGTTTTCATAAAAAATTGCTAACTTTCACCCAAAAACTACCATCTTTCATCAAAAAATGAAATTGCTATTTTTCATTCAAAAAATGACCAAAAATTGCCAATTTTCATTTAAAAAAACTACCAAAAATTGCCATTTTTGCCAAAAAATGATCAAATAGCGTTTTTTTGGAACACTATGTAGTTTTTATTTTATTTTCTGGGGTTAGTAAGAAAACTAACACATAACCTTATTCTAGGAACTCAACTTTATTTGTCCCATATTCGAAAGAAGTTGGAAGCCACCGGTGACTTGAACGGCTTGAGACTAGCAACCGGAAAGAACATAATTCCTCCTGTTTTGGTGGATGATACAGCGAAGATTGGTGAAGATGTCTCTATTGGACCGAATGTTGTTATTGGTGCCCGAGTTCGTATTGAAGATGGCGTTCGAATTCAAAACGCTACGATCTTATCCGATACTGTGATCCGCACTCATTCGTTTATCAAGTCGAGTATTATTGGTCGGAAGTGTTCAATTGGTACGCGTGAATGTAGCTTTAGGAAATTGAAATTTTCGTCAAAAATTGAAAAATTCTTCAAAAATTGAAACATTCATCAAAAATTTGACGTTTCTTTTTTAGGTCGCTGGGTTAGAATCGAAAATAATTCAGTATTGGGAGAAGACGTGGTGGTTACTGACGAATTGTATTTAAATGGAGCTATCGTCCTGCCTCATAAGAGCATTACTATCAACGAACCCGAGCCGAAGATTATTATGTAATAAGATCTATTTTTTGTATTGTTTGATTCATACACTTCAAGCATTCCATTGACAGTTTATGTATTAGCTATTGAGTAGTACAGAGTATTCACTTTGAATTTTTATAACCAACAATATATAACAATAACAGAACAACAATTTTTCTTCAAAATCAAGTATTTTAGGGGAATTTTTATGCGAGAAATCGATTGCGCGCATTCTCGAAGCGTGAAAACGAATGTTTTTCGTGAAGATGAGCCTTTTATACTTCATAAACATGTGATTTTTATGATTCTTTTTCAATTTTTATGGCGCACATCGACAAAACGTGAAAGCTGTTTTTGCCTGGTTACAGTATAAAAGGCTCATTTTTACGAAAAGTATTCGTTTCACGCTTCGTGGAATACGCGCAATCGATTTCTCGATAAAATCACCCCTAAAATGCTTGATTTTGAAACAAAAAATTTCCGACTTCAAAACCCTGTGTCATTTGCGGTCGTTAATCCGAAGTAGTACCAAATTGTTTTTTTTCGCTCGAAATCACAGAAATTGTGTAAAACATGATATTTTTATCAAAAATTTTACCCAATAGCTATTTAATTTAATTTTTTTATTGCTCATCAATAAAATGTGATATTATCAGTGTGACTACCTTTAACAAAGAACCTCTGTTTCCTTTACCCTGGGGTACTCATTAGTGATGGGTCGAAATCGGTTCTCAAAATTTTTTCTTTAGGTTTTTATGAAAAATGTCAAAAACAAAACTAACACAGAAATAAAGGTCAAAATAAAAGTTGTAAAACTAAATCTCTGTGTTATTTTTGTTTTTGACATTTTTCATAAAACCTAAAGAATAAATTTTGGGAACCGATTTTGATCCTTCACTAGTACTCATACTGAAACTATGTTGCCTTTTTAATCTAACATTACTGCTAATTTTTGTTTAGTTATTTTATTTATTTATTTTTGGCTTCAAAATAGTTACTGGCGTGGGGCAATTCTAATATTTTTCAATTCAGTTGTGGTATAATTATATCAACTTTTTGTATAAAAGTTAATTTATTGGTATATCTTAAGTATTAATTCAATAAAAATTTAATTCGTAAAAGGCAAAAATCTACCTGTTTATTTATCATGTTATCTTCAATTTATGACTCGGATGAGAAATGTATTTTCAGATGAGTTAAAGACCAGAGAAAAGATGTCTTCAATAGCAACACCAGATGATGATGGAAGCGATCGTTGGTTAGAAATCGATGATAATCTATCACTGCCAACTCAGACAGTTGATGAAATACTTGCAGAGGTTTTTCAATCAATTCTCTTGTAATCACCCAGAAAGGACCAGAGAATTTTTCTATAAAAACATCGGGTTTTCAACCCACACATCCATCCAATGTCCGGTTACATAAGAAACCACCCATATATCCGACAAATAAGTTTAGTCGAAATTTTGTTTTGGGTACCACGGAACTTTTTATTGACTCAGGCAACATGTACATTGAAATGAAAGAAATGTGGATCCTTATATAGCTTTTTTATACATCCCTGCGTGGTCGTATGACGGGAAAATCAGGATTAGTTAGTACTAAGTAGTAGTAGTTAGTACTAATCCTGATTTTCCCGCCATACGACCACGCAGAGATGCATCAAAAAAGCTACATAAGAATCCATATTTCTTTTCGTTTCAATGTACACATTGCCTGATTAAATAAAAAGTTTCGTGGTAGCCACGAAAAAAACTTCGACTATAATAAGAGATTACGCGTACAATTTTTTAACAAAAAAATATAAACCGAACATCTTGGGGTTCCCATCCACTCTGACAAAATTCCCCCATGTTAATAGCATTTTTAGCGTGGAGTTTTCGATGAAGACCTAAGCTATGATTATGATGAGGATAATTTCTTCCTTTTGGGTAGATCTGATCCGAACTTGGCTTCTTCTTTAAGTTATCAATTAGATTCGCCTATTGTCATAGAAAAACAAAGTTGACTATTTTCAACATTTCAATAACCAAAAAATTTTTTTGTTAGATTCAATTAGCCATCAAATTATTTCCGTTAAAGATCGGCCGCTTGGTGGATGCCCATCATGTGTTAGCATATCGTCTATAAGTCGATTAATTGCCATCGGGACTTCTCGTGGTTCAACTTTACTATTTGAGTTAGAAAATGGAAGATTGGCTCAATATGTCCCTCCTGGAAGTGGTAAAACATTTTTTTTTAAATTCGATTTTTCCGATTTTTTTGTTTGAAAAGTTCAATTTTTTCGATTTTTTGTTGAAAAATTCCGTTTTTTTATACACCCTGTAAATAAAATAAACATTTTTAGATTATGGCTCAGTTTCATGTGTTGAATTTTCCCCAGATGGTGTACGCTTGTCAATTGGCTATAGTCGTGGCGCTATCAGGGTGGTGGACTGTCGTAATGGAAAAATTCTAGAAGAATTTTCCGAGGCTGTGCAACCGGGTCGAGGAATTTTACATATCCAATATGTCACACGGTTTGTGCTCACTCTATCGCTTCTTTTCTATTATGCTAATTTAGAAGATCTTTGGTGGTTGTCGATAGTGGAGGCTCTGTGTATGAGTTTAGAGAAAAAGCTCCGAAAAACAAACGTGTACGCTGTGTCTTTACGGGTTCAAGAGGAGAGGTAGTTGTCTAATTGCTTATTAAGGGTCGTTAAAAGTGCGCGCAAATAGACTCGACGGAGTCGATACCTTAGATCTGAGTTAGTTTCCAACGAGTTAGTTAGATCTGAGTTAGTGTTATACAGTAGTAGTGTAGTTTGGAGTAATTGCTGTAGTTTGTAGTAACTACTACAAACTTTACTTACTACTACTAGTTCCCAACGAGTTAGTTAGATCTGAGTTAGTGCTATAGCAATAGTAGTATAGTTTGTAGTAGTAACTACTACATTAGTAGTTTGTAGTAACTACTACTACAAACTACTACTAGTTTCCAACGAGTTAGTTAGATCTGAGTTAGTGCTATAGCAGTAGTAGTAGTGTAGTTTGTAGTAACTACTACTACAAACTACTAGTTTCCAACGAGTTAGTTAGATCTGAGTTAGTGTTATAGCAGTAGTAGTAGTGTAGTTTGTAGTAGTAAATACTACAAACTACTACACTAGTATTTTGTAGTTTGTAGTAACTACTACTACAAATTACTACTACTAGTTTCCAATGAGTTAGTTATATCTGAGTTAGTTTGAAACTGACCCGATTGAAACAGTTTCAAACTTTTTTTTTTGATGCCATCTCGATTGAAACAGTTTCAAACATTTCCGAAGCTTGAAAATGCTTTCCCGATTCAGGAAAATTAGTACATGTTCGATTTTCGCTTCAATACACACTCTAATTTCCCTGAATCAGGGTCAAGGAAGTCTCGATGCCGTCGAGACTATTGGCACACATCTATCACGACTTTTAATGGACCTAAAAATTTAGGTAGTCAATGTAGTGGTGATAGATAGCGAAGGCGTGGTTCTTCTAGTTTCTCTTAGACAAGTGCTAATTATTTCGACGAAACGAGGCACAGTTTTGAGTCATCTTCGCTTAACAGGGCCTCCGAACGCCCCACCAATTATTGAATGGCGGCAAAAGGTTGTTCCCGTGAGTTTGGCTAGAAAGCCTGGCTTCTTTCACTGAAACTGTCCGTTTAGGTCACCTCTCGTTCCATTGTCAAAGATGTTCGCATTTGTATTGCCAGAGGTCAAGAAATTCGCATCCATCAGTTGCAATCAACCGCGAACGATGCCCTAGTCTGTCCCTTAGTGAAAGCCTTTCTCTTAGACAACCCCATAATCAATCTAAAGTGGATGGACGATCACCACTTTTTGGTGTTTGATACAAGAGAACAACTACATTTGATTGATGCCCACCGGGGAAATGTCCTCTCGACTGTTAGCATCAACAATATGGAGTTGATCTACAATTCTGCTGATTATAAGGTAAAAAAATGGAAGACGCATGTCTTTGAACAACTTCGTTTTGAGGGCCTAGCAACGGGTGGAAATGTGAGTGAAGCGTTGAAAGCTCTTGCTGAAAATGTTTGTTACCAATCTATGGTTTGTGCAAATGGTCAAGTTTATGTTATTGGCCAGGATGCACTTTGGTCGATTACATTGTTAGATCAAGTTGCCCAACTAGAATTGCTTGAAGAAAAGTAAGTTGTCACAGCGAGTTGATCTACAATACCGCTGCTGGATTAGTAGTATTACATTTCAACTCATCAATTTTTAAAGTTATCCATGTCTTTTTCTAGAGATGATATAGCTTCAGCCTTGTTATATATCACCGATATCTATACTGGTAGGGTACGGGATCGAACCCGTAACTCGGATCTCCGCAACCGAGTTTCGAAAAGACTCATTGAGCTAGTCATTCGTTTGCTTAATCTCACTATTGAAGGTTTAACCAATGGAAAAATTGCAGAACTTGTGGACCATTATAAAGTAAGAGATTCTTCGTTTTCGAATTGTAAACTCTAACAAGTCAAGTATCTCATGTTGATTTCGCCGATTTCGTCCAAAATTAACTTAAAAGATGTGTAAGAATGCATACAAAAACATGGTATAAAAATTTTTTCCGGCTGATATGTCTATAGCGAGAAAAATGGCAAAAATTGTCCAAAATTTAAAGTGATTTGCATTGATTGTATGCGAGCATGGCGTAGTGCGATGTGTCTCACCTCACGTTTTGTCGGTCATGTCAGTCGGAAAAATTTTTATGCTATGTTTTTATATGTGTTTTTACACATCTTTTAAATTACCTTTGGGCGAAATCAACATGAGATAACTTTACTTGTAAGCTATTCTATTTAGAGACATATTTCAATTCTCCTCCGAGTTTGCACATCAACTAGTCATTTCGATCTTTTATATAACACCGTCTATCGCAGATTGGAAAAAGATCCCTTGGCTCGTTCGATTTTCTTAGAGCTAATGGAGGAATTTATTTCCGAAGGGCTTTTAGATCAACCTCCACCAGCGCTTATTCACGATTTTCTATCACATCTTATTGCTGAAGGTTGGATTTTCACATTCGAAAAATGAACATGTTTTGTTTAGGTCAACTAAGTCAATTTGAAAGTGCTGTGACGAATGTGCCGATCGACAGATTGGATATTCATCAAGTGATTACAACTTGTAGACAAAACCAATTGTTCGATGGCATAGCTTATGTGATGAATAATGCACTTTTCGACTATATCGGTCCTATGGAGGTATCCAAAATTGAGGGGCATAGGCTCTAATGGAATAAAGAGGATGGAACGATACGAATAAAACGATACGAATAAAACTATCAAATAAAACGACATAATGGAACGAAACCAAATTCAGGGTTTTCGTGTCAATATTCAGACAAATTCAAACAAAAAACGATCGAATGAAACGACGAATGAAATGACATGAATAAAACGATACGAATGAAACGACATAATGGAATGAAATAAAATTCAGGGTTTTCGTGTTAATATTCAGGCAAATTCAAACAAAAAAAACGATCGAATGGAACGAAATCAAATTCAGGGTTTTCGTGTCAATATTCAAGCAAATTCAAACAAAAAACGATCGAATGAAACGGTACGAATGAAATGACATGAATAAAACGATACGAATGAAACGACATAATGGAATGAAACCAAATTCAGGGTTTTCGTGTCAATATTCAGGCAAATTCAAACCCGTTTCCGGACGCTGTCTGGAAATGAAACCATTTCATTCGTTTTGTTTCAAACCTTTCGTTTCATTCGAGTCTATGCCAAAATTGATCGTATAAGCATACTATGTGTTTATAGGAAATGTTCGAAAATCTGAGAAACTTTGCCGACAAAGGCCTATTATCCGATTGCGAAATTGCTCAAGGGAATAAGCTGCTTCTTTATCTAAGCTGTTGTCTTGCGGGAAGAGGCTATCCCCACGGCACCCTACATGAACATCTCATCGAAGTTGTCCCTTTTGAAACCTACAAATTTATGGTGGCCCTTCACCCCAACAAGTCCAGCATCCCGACCAGTTCTGCTGATACAAATGGTTACACCATTGAAAACTACCCTCACTTAAGATTGCTACTAAAATTCGATGCTCAACAGTTTTTTAATGTGATATGCACTTGTGTGGATGCGCCAATTTTCGCGAATGATCCAGGTCTCTATTTTTTAGCATGGTGCAATAAAAATAATTGGAGCTATTGTGGATCAGGGGTGGGGGTCACCCCAGGGTCAAAAATCGAAAAAAAATTTTCTAAAATTTTTTAAAATGACATGTTTAAGGGTAATTTTATGCGAAAAATCGACTGCGCGCATTCCCGATGCGTGAAAACCTTTATTTGACCCTTAAAAATTGAAAAATACGTACTTTTAAATGTAAAAATACGTATTTTTCAATTTTTAAGGGTGAAACAAAGGTTTTCACGTTTTAAGAATGCGCGCAATCGATTTTTCGCATAGACTTACCCTAAATATGTCATTTTTAAAAATTTTAGAAAATTTTTCCAATTTTTACCCTAGGGTGACCCCCACCCCTGATCCACAATAGCTCCAAATAATTTTTGCACATTTAGGTCGCCTCAAACGTTTTGTGGATATTTTGTTGAGTATTATTGAAGCAGATGAATGGGATGAATATGCATCATTATTACTTGCTTTTGTAGTGCATCTCTTGCAGAAAAACGTGATACCGATAGAATTATCTACATTAGACAAGGTATTTGAGTAGTCTATGCACAGTTCAAATAGCCAGTGTAGAACCCCAAATGACTAGTCCAGTGGACTAGTCAGTTGCCATTTTTGTTGATATTCGGAAAGTTCATGAAAAATGGAGCATTTTTTATTTTCACGGCATGTTCTGAATCGTTGTAGTTTTCGAGATAATTGTGTTTGAAATTTTGAATTTTAAAAAGTTTGTGTATTACAACGAAAACATGTACACTAAAATTCAAAATTTCAAATGCAATTATCTCGAAAACTACAACGATTCAGAACATGCCGTGAAAACAAAAAATGCTCCATTTTTCATGGACTTTCCGAATATCAACAAAAAATGGCAACTTTTGGCCCAAAATTACAACCTGATTCCCCATTGCAAATAACAGTACCTCTTTAGATAATAGAAGTGTCATTACGACCAAAGCCCTATGGAGTCCGCACTCAGGAAATGATTGAACAGAACGTAATCGATCTAGTTAACATGGTCCCTGAATTGAATCAAGAGAAGATTCTTGAAATGGCTCAAGAAGTTTCATAGTGAGCTTGTTAAATAATTATTAGGTTATTTATGGCTTATTTTAGTGTGCAAATTNTAGTTAACATGGTCCCTGAATTGAATCAAGAGAAGATTCTTAAAATGGCTCAAGAAGTTTCATAGTGAGCTTGTTAAATAATTATTAGGTTATTTATGGCTTATTTTAGTGTGCAAATTTTATCGTTTATTTATACCACTAGAAAGGATTTCGCTTCGTTATTAGAATGTTGTTTAGCCAATAAAAAAGATCCGGTAAAAATTTTAACACCACACACACACACGGACGGACGGACACACAAACGAACGGACACACACGGAAGGACACACAGACGAACGAACACAAACGAACGGGCACCCACACGGACGGATACACATGGACGGACACACAGACGGACGGACACACACACGAACGGACACACACACGGACGGACACACATGGACGAACACACACGAACGGACACACAGACGGGCGAACACACACACACGAACGGACACACACGAACGGACACACATACGGACGGACACACAGGTGGACGGACACGGACGGACGGGGACACACGAACGGACACACAGGCGGATGGACACACACGGACGGACATACACATACGGACACGCGCACACAAGCTTACCCTAAGCTGTTTAAAAAAGTACATTATTCCTTTTAGTCCCAAATCTTCGACATTATTTCGGACCTATGGAAAACACTCAGGAATGATGATCTAGAACGTGTCAAACGGTTCGTCAAAACATCTATAGAGGTATAAAATAAATAAAAGACTTGTATACCGAAACGGCCTTGTTTTAGAAACTCAACCAAATCGACTCCTATCGAACGGGAGAACTTCTATTAGAAAATTTCATCGAAATGTTACGCGATTTCAAAGCAATGGCATTTCCTTTGCTCCGTGATTGTTTTGTTATAAGGTTCACTTTTTCTCCAACAAATTTTTTTATTCGAAAAATTTTAGGCGTGAAAAAGGATCTCACACAATATCAGGGGATGAAGATTTGGATGAAAATCTGTTTAATGCATATTTCTCGGGTCTACTCGAGAATTCCCATGCCAACTCAGACGAAGATCATGAAAGACTGGATCACGAGCTCGTAGATGTATTGAATTATTGGTTGCCGTTGGGCTCGCGCACCGATCTTTGTCTCAACATTAGTGTGCAACATAACCTTTTGCATTGTACAGTGGCGCTTTTAAATGCAAGAGAATTTTTCTCTCGAGCGTTTCAGACTCTCTTCGATAGTCTTGAAGAGTGCCGAAATCATCCACAGAAATTAGGTTTGTTTTAGTAATTTCGAATCGAGTTTATACAAGTAATATACTATCAACTTGCTACCCTCAAATTTTGACGAAATCGGTCTCAAACGATTCTTCATACCCGACTTGATTATAAAATTTCTTGGAATTTTTTCTCATAGAGCTTTCTCGAAGAGATAAGCTTAGGCTTAGACTAATGCTTAGGCTTAGTCTTAGGCTTAAGCTTTGGCTTAAACTTAGACCTCGGTTTTTTATCAATATCGGACATTAGAAAATTCAAAATTTACCGACCCGTTTAGGACGAGTGATAGCTCATTGAATTCCTCATAGTCTCAGGAATTCAATGAGCTATCTCTCGTCCCAAACGGGTCGGTAAATTTTGAATTTTCTAATGTTATATATTTTCGTTTCAATATACAAACCGTTATTGATTCAGGAAAAATTAATAAGTACTTGATTATAAACTTCAAACGTTCATATCTCGGACAAGAAACCATATGGGCCGATAATTCCAAAAAATTTTATAACTAAGTCTGGTATAAGGAATCTTTCGAGCCGGTTTCGTCACAATCGGAGGAGGGTAGCAAGTTGATAGTGTTACTTGTTAGCTTACAGTAAACATTTCGAACTTGATTTCTTCGATTTCGCCCAAACATACGCCAATTTTTTACCCATAGTGGGAGTACTAAAACGCCCCAAAAAATTTTTCCTACCGACACTCCTATGGGGAGATACAACCCAAAATGTGGTTTTTGGGATCAAAATTAGGGTTCAAAGAAATGGTCATAACTTGTTATGGTTAAAAGCTTTTTCAATAATTTTTTCTACTTCTGTTAGACGGTGAAAAGACGCAAATTATGGTATATTAACTTTGGCCTTAGACTTTTATTTTTATGGATAAAAACGTCTTACAAAAATGACAAAATGGTGTATTTTTGTAAGACGTTTTTATCCATAAAAATAAAAGTCTAAGGCCAAAGTTAATATACCATAATTTGCGTCTTTTCACCGTCTAACAGAAGTAGAAAAAATTATTGAAAAAGCTTTTAACCATAACAAGTTATGACCATTTCTTTGAACCCTAATTTTGACCCCAAAAACCACATTTTGGGCTGTATCTCCCCATAGGAGTGTCGGTAGGAAAAATTTTTTGGGGCGTTTTAGTACTCCCACTATGGGTAAAAAATTGGCGTATGTTTGGGCGAAATCGAAGAAATCAAGTTCGAAATGTTTACTGTTAGTTGTCAAATTTTTAGTACAAAGGATTGATGAAATTATGAAACTAGCAAATGCACATCCTCAAGAATCGGCGCGTGAAGAATGGTTGATTCAAGTTTTCCATTTCTTGCTTTCTACTATTTCGGATGAAGACCGGAGTATGCTTTTTTCTTATTGTTAACTCGGAAAAAAATTGCCACAATTCTTATATATTCGGAAAGTTCATGAAAAATGGAGCATTTTTTGTTTTTACGGCACCCTATGAAGCGTTTAATTTTTGAGATAATTGCGTGTGAAATTTCGTTTGTATATTACAACGAAAACATTTGTTTTAAATTACTGATTCAATCGAAAGTTGTTTATCGACGCGAAAATAATTTGAATTTCTTGAGTATTTAGGAAAAAGTAAATATAGCATTTCTCTCGGCTCAATGAGATAAATAAAATGGCATCAAAATTATTCAGTCTGAAAATCATTTTGGATTATTAAAACGAAAACATGAATCAGAATTTTCGTTTCAATAACCCGAAATGATTTTCAAAATGAATCATTTTGGTGTCATTTTATTCGTCTCATCGAGCCGAGAAAAATGTTATATTTACGTTTTCCTAAATACTCAAGAATTCAACTTATTTTCGCGTCAATAAACAACTTTTATTGAATCAGAAATTTGAAACAAATGTTTTCGTTGTAATACACAGACGAAACTTCATATGCAATTATCTCAAAAATTAAAGCGATTCACAGGGTGCCGTAAAAACAAAAAATGCTCCATTTTTCATGAACTTTTCGAACATATAACTTTTTCATAGTGTTTTTTCCGAGTTGACTGGTTAAGCCCACCATTTTAGCCCTAAACTCTCGTCTTGGTGACATTGTAACTATTGTGGTAGAAAATGGATTCGTTGGCGCCGAAAAGATAGTCGATTCGCTATTTTCTCATTCGGTTTTTCAAAATGCACCTTATTCTACGTTCTCACAACTAATCAGGTATCGATCATGGAAAAATGATTATAGCAAAACGTTCTTCATCCATTTATCCCAGTCATTCATGTCATCCCGTGCTATTTTTTACACAAAAAAGACAAAAANTCTCACAACTGATTAGGTATCGATCATGGAAAAATGATTATAGCAAAACGTTCTTCATCCATTTATCCCAGTCATTCATGTCATCCCGTGCTATTTTTTACACAAAAAAGACAAAAAATTTACAAACAAATCAATCTTTTTATAGGAAGCTAATTCTTTCATGCCAAGTTGAAGAAATTATGCTGAAAAACACGATTGAGTGTGTTCAATTGGAGTGGATTGATGACCTCAACAAGATGATTTCGTCATCCAAGAGATTGGTTGCACCGCTGATAGACACGGATGTTTGTATCGTTTGTATGAAGCCATTGACGAAGAGTTTTAAGCTATTCAAGTAATACCATGTGAAAGAGCACAAAATTTCGAGCATTTTTCGTTTTTGCGGCACTACTTGAAAATCTAACCGTAAAAAGTTATTTGCGAAAAAAAAATTTCAAACGAGTTTGAACATTGAAACGAAGAGCTTGAGATTGTTTATTGAAACGACTTTTAGTAAATCATTATAAAATTCAAAATCCTTGAACATTTAGAAAAAAAATAAATACAGCATTTTTTTTATAACTCGATGAGACGAATAAAATGACACCAAAATTATCCAATTTGAAAATTGTTTTAGGTTATTGAAACGAAATTTCTGATTCATGGTTTTTACTTCAATAACCCAAAACATTTTTCAAATTCGATAATTTTGGTGTCATTTTATTCGTCTCATTGAATTATAAAAATGCTGTATTTAGTTTTTTTAATGTTCAGGGATTTTGAATTTTATAATGTGTTATTAAATCGTTTCAATAAACAATCTGATTGATCAACAAGCTCTTCGTTTCAATGTTCAAACTTATTTGAAATTTTTTCTGTTTCGCTCATAACTTTTTACGGTTAGATTTTCAAGTAGTGCCGCAAAAGCAAAAAATGCTCCAAATTTTGTGCTCTATCACATGGCACATCAACTTCCCAAAAATAGACTGGTACTTTAAATCAGTGTCAGGATAATTTTTTCATGCCTTAAAGATGCGCGCAATCGATTCAGCGCTTCGGAAAACCCCCTAGACGGTTGAATTTCTAACGAAAATTCGAATTTTAGTTCATTTTCGCTTCAATANCGCAATCGATTCAGCGCTTCGGAAAACCCCCTAGACGGTTGAATTTCTAACGAAAATTCGAATTTTAGTTCATTTTCGCTTCAATACACCTATCCATTTCCCTGAATCAGGGTCAGGGAAGCATTTTCACGGTTCGGCAATGCGATTTTCCTCGTATATAAAATCCCCTAAGGGTAATTTTTGTAAAAATTCCATGCAAATATTTTAGTTGTGGTCACATGATCCATATTGAGTGTGCCGACCAGCTGAATGAAAAATTCTGCTTGTGCAACATTGAAAACCCCTTGGATGTCCAAAAGCGTATACCAGAAAATCTCCCAAAGATTGAAGCTCCTTTGCGCTTGGCAAATACCCAAAAAGCTGTCAATATTTTGAATAGTGAGAATCTTCGGCTCAACACGGGACCTCCGTTACCTCCATCGATTCGAAATCCTTTCGACGAGGATGACTAATATTTTTTTCGGTTTATGATGTAATCTCATTGACCAATACTTATTGGTGCCTTATCCATTTCCCTGAATCAGGGTCAGGCGATTCTCTCAGTTAATCAATTTTCGAATTTCAGTTAATCAAATTTCGGAGCTACTGCACAATAGGGAGGGCCACACAATTTTTTCTGTAAATGACCGGTAAAAACATGGGGGAATCCGAATTTAACATTTTCGAAGAGAAAAAACTCTTTCTTGATTCAGGAAAGGCCTGTGTATTGAAGCGAAAAGTCGAAAATCGCAAAAATGCGATTTTTGCCTAAAAACTACTAGAGTAAAAATATGCGGGGAATCAGAATTTGACATCGGATTCAAGAAAAGCTGTGTATCGACGCGAAAATTCAAGAAAATCATTTATTTGGATTAAATCATGGTTAACTATAATAGTGCAAAAAGTTTGAGCTTTAAAATTTGCGTATTATTAAAATACGATGTGCCTTTTTGATTTTTCTTCTCATGGCAGACAAGTGTGTTATTTTCTCGAATTTTCGCGTCGATATACAGCTTTTCTTGAATCCGAGTTCAAAGTCAGATTCCCCGCACATTTTTACCCAGTCGTTTTTAGACAAAAATCGCATTTTTGCGACTTTTCGCTTCAATACACAATACGCCTTCCCTGAATCAGGGAAGCGTTTTTCGTTTCGAAAATGCCAAATTCGGATTTCCCATATGTTGTTTTTAACCCTAAAGGGGTCATTTACAGAAAAAAAATTCATGTGGTTGACCCCCCCCCCTATTGTGTAGTAGCTCCAACAAATTTGTACTATATGATAATTTATTCTCTGAAATATAATTTATGATCACATAACAGATAGTTTTTAAAGTAATAACATTTTGAAAAATTCACAAAAAAACTACAGGATGATTCCAAAAAAATGAAAATTTTGCAAAGTCTGTTTCACGGAGTCGTTCCAGAAGCATAGCCTAGTGGATAGCATCCCAGACTTCGAGTTTGAAGACCCGAGTTCAATCCCTCTCGGAGCCATACCTTTTTACATCGTCCAAAATTGATGAAAATCTTTGCTTAGAAGTAATTTTATGCGAAAAACACGATGGTGATATTATTTTTTCATGAAAAATATTGTAAAAAATAGAAAAATTAATTTTTTGAAAAACAACAATATAGTAAAAATAGGTTAAAAAAAATTGATTTTCTATTTTGTAAAAAATTTTCATGAAAAAATAATATCATCATCGTGTTTTTCGAATAAAATTACCCCTAAGCAAAAATTTTCATCAATTTTGGACGATGTAAAAAGATTTGGCTCCGAGCGGGATTGAACCCGACTCTTCAAACTCGAAGTCTGTGATGCTATCCACTAGTCTACGCGACTCTTTTTTGAGTCTCTCCATGAAACAGACTTTATATGGTTATTTTGGTGAAAATTTTGAAAATTTTTGACAAAAAATCAAAATTGTCATTTTTTTAATCACCCTGCACAATTAAACTATCAATCGTAATGGGATGTGACATGATAAATTGATCGTGGAACATTGAGAAATCATTTTTTGAAAAATTGATTCAAAATTTTTTCTAGATGAACAATTTTTGTTGTTCTCCAAAAATTGATGCCCGTATTCATCAGAGCGCATAGCCTAGTGACACTAGCTTTTTTACATAAAACAAATGAAAAATTTTGATTTATAACCCAATGAACAAAAAGAGACGATCAATTTATATAAGAAAAAAGAGAAAAAAAAACCCGACTTCTAAAAGTATGTACAGATTTCACGTGCAAAATAAATCAAATGTATATACAGACAAACCTCCCTTTTATGACACATCCGTTTAATGACAGCGACCACGCAGGGATGCTGGCGGGAAAATTTGGTATATATATAGCAAGTCGATTTCTTTATATACTAAATTTTTCCGCCGGCATCCCTGCGTGGTCGTTATGTCCCCCACTGGGTTTCATAAAACGGAGGATTGACTGTAGCGCGCAATCGATTCCCTGCATAAAATTGCCCGGGTCATTTTTAGAAAAATAAATTTCCGTGTTCCAAAAAATAAAAAAGCCACTTTTTGGGCAACCCTATGGTACAATTTAAAAAATGGAATTTTTGGTTCTGTCTAAAAATTTCACCACCATTTTTCTCCTTCACAATTTGGCCTCAAGTTGCAAATTATAATAAAAAAAAACGAGAGCTACTAACACAATAAGGGAGCCATGCGACTTTTCGCTTTAATACACAGGCCTTCCCTGAGCCAGGGAAGCGTTTTTTCGTTTCGAAAATGTCAAATTCGGATTCCCCGCATGTTTTTACTCCTAGTGGGTCATTTCCAGAAAAAAATTTTTGAAAATTTTTCACTTGAGTGGCCTCCCTATTGTGTTAGTAGCTCCAAAAAACAAATAAAAATCACATTTTGGAAGAACAATAGTTTACGGTAAATCAATAGAGCTCTCATCTTCATCAATATATGGCCAACATATTGCTTCGTCGAAACTGACACTGCGCGCTGAATCCGGAGTGGAGATGTTATGCGAAGATTCGGAGCCAGAATCGGATTTCTTCGATGGCCAGAAGAAGAGCTTGCGTGAATAACCCGAAGTGTCCGAGCGTGCCGTAACTATGGTACTCCTGGGCGATCGAATAAAGCGACGGAACTCCAACAAGTGTGAACGAATTTTTCTAAAAAAAAATAACTCTGTTTAGGGTGAAAAACGCTTCCCTGATTCAATGAAGATGTACTGTGTATTGAAGCGAAAAGTCGCAAAAATGCGATTTTTGCGACTTTTCGCTTCAATATACCTTCCTTGAATCAGGGAAAGTTTTTTTTATCTGTGGGAGCGTCAAATTCAGATTCCTCGGCATGTTTTTATCCCTAGAGAGATCATTTCCAGAAAAAGAATTTCGAAAAAAATCTTATTTATTCTTGCAATGGAATATAGGCTAGGCTTAGGTATAGGCTTAAGCTTAGGCTTGGGCTTAAGCTTAGACCTAAGCTTAGGCTTAGGCTTAAGCCTAGGATTAGGCTTAGGCTTAGACTTAGGCTTAGATCTAGGCTTGGGCTTGGGCTTAGGCTTAGGCTTAGGCTTAGGTCTAGGCTTGGGCTTAGGCTTAGGCTTAAGCTTAGGTTTGGGCTTAGGCATAGGCTTGAGCTTAGGCTTAGGTCTAAGCCCAAGCTTTTCTGGAAATGACCCCAAAAGAGTCATATCCAGAAAAAATTTCGCAAAAAATTTTCACGTGGGCGCTCCCTCCCCCTCCCGTTGTGTAGTTAACTCCATATTTTGACTTATTCTTTCAATTATGTTTGAATAAGACTTCAATGTTCTCTTAAGATGTGTTTGTATTCGAATAATAATGGAAAGCAATTATGATGCTGCCCCAAGACCTTGTGGAATTCAGGAAGAGAACAAGCGTTAAATCCCTACTGTTGAAATTCCCTTTTACGATTACGTAGATTTCATATTCAGGTTGTGTCCAGATTCCGTCAGCCATGAAAATTGCCGAACAAGCCAACAAATGTTAGCAAGAGTAGAACTCATGTGGTGTGTGTGGCTATTCAAACATGTCTTCGACACTCAGATGAAAGTTCCATTGTGAAAAGACTTCCTGTTACATGGATATTATCTATAGAAATAGGAGCCCCCACATTCATGCAACGGAAATATTTCAAATTTTTTCTGCTTCATGCAAAAATAAACTGTTATGATTCCGGTCGGAGAACATGTTTTAAAAAAATGCTATTATAAAAAAGGATATGTCCTCTGAAAATAAGAATTTTTTGGCTTTTTCTATAAGATTTTTTATATGAAAAAGTGGCAGAAATTTTCTGCACGATTTTTTGTCATAAAAAATGATGAAGATGATGAAGCTTTTCATCTTCTTCTTCGTCTAATCAAAAAAGAAGCCATAGTTAATTGTGGCAGGGCTTATTATCGCCTGAGGAATCAGGCGGCTAATCTCTCTTTCTCTTCGATGCATGCCATATAGGCTAGCTTTTTGGATATCTCGTTGAAGAGTTTTTGATGGATGAAAGGCGACGGTTGAATACCCCCAGGAAAAAAAAGTAGCGAAGTCCATTTATAAGATACAAATTCACACAAGTTGCCAAATACGTAAATCTCGCTAATTTACAGAAAGTGGCTTAACACGGGAATACTCCTTCAAATTTCCGGTATATTTTGTTATTTGAAGCTATTCTTAGCAACATTCAAAAAAAATTTTTTGAAAAAAAGTTGTTTAAAAAATTCATGTTAAATTATAAGCAAAATTAAAAATCCGATTTTTACCGTGAACTTGGCTCAGTGGTAGTACTCCAACTCCAAGATTTGAGTCTAAGGGTGTCGGGTTCGAATCCCACCTGAGTCGATTTGATTTTGCCTGGTTAGACAACTTTTTTTCAAAAAGTTGTCTAACCAGCTTTTTTTCGCAGGCAAAATCAAATCAGCTCAGGTGAGATTCGAACCCCAAGACCCTTAAACCCGAATCTTGGAACACTACCACTGAACCAAGTTCTCGATAAAAATCAGATTTTTAATTTTGCTTATAATTTAACATGAATTTTTTTAACAACTTTTTTTCATTCTTTTAAGGTCACACCACCACTACTGAACGNAACCCGAATCTTGGAACACTACCACTGAACCAAGTTCTCGATAAAAATCAGATTTTTAATTTTGCTTATAATTTAACATGAATTTTTTTAACAACTTTTTTTCATTCTTTTAAGGTCACACCACCACTACTGAACGCTCGAACATTCGTTGTTAGTTTAGAACTTTCAAAAATAATGGTTTAATGACCAACATAAATTTAAACAAAAAACACTTTTTTAAATCTCTAAATGCTTTGAGACGGCATTTTGCCTACTTAAAAAACACCCAACGCTTGAAGAGAACGAAAATGGGGGATTAGCAGAATATCTGGATACGAATTTACACAAAAGGCTCGCTCATTCCCAACCAACAACATACAAACACGAAAAAGAAGCAGCAAAGAAACAAGAATAAACTAGATTAACAATCCAATTTTCATCGAATGCATATCGAAATTGTTCTCGGAATGTTAATGGAATCTTTTGAGTTGGTGATGTTTATCTGTAGAATTTAGGAGAGGACATGGGAGCGAATGCAGAGAACCATTCAAACAAGAACAGAAACCAAAAAAAGGCCACCCCGCGGGAGTCAGGCTGCGCGTTATCAATCGTGCCGCGCTCAACTTTATCAATCGTGCCGCGCTCAACGTTATCAGTCATGCCGCGCTCAACGGAGTTTTTTCACCGTTTAAATTGAATTGAACATTGACACGAAAACCCTGAATTTGAAATTTTTTAATAAATCATTATAAAAATCAAAATATTGACAATACATAGAATAACTTTTTTGTTAACTCGCAGAGACGAGTAAAACAACATCAAGTCTATTGAATTTTGAAAATATTTTGGGTTATTGAAACGAAAAAACCCTGATTCATGTTTTCGTTTCAATAACCCAAAACATTTTCAAAATTCAATAATTTTGGTGTCATTTTACTCGTATAACTCTGCGAGTTATAAAAAAAAGTCATTCTGATGTATTTTGTCCCAAATTGTCAAGATTTTGATTTTTATGATTTATTAAAAAATTTCAAATTCAGGGTTTTCGTGTCAATGTTGAATTCAATTTAAACGGCGGCACAATGTTAGTAGTTGTGCCCGGCACAACTGCTTCATGTTTTCGTTTCAATAAACGTTGTGTCATAGTGCTGCGCGTGATCAGTCGTGTTGCGCTCGGCACAACGTTAACAGTTGTGCCGTTGCACCACTGTACAACGTTAGCAGTTGTATGACGCAATTCGCGGCACAACGGAGTTTTAAATTGGACACGAAAATCCTGAATTTGAAATTTTTTAATAAATCATAAAAATCAGTGCCGTAGTGCAACGGCACAACTGCTAACGTCGTGCCGAGCGCGGCATGATTGACAACGCTCAATCTCAGCGTTAGACTTAATAATTTATAACTTAATGTTTTTTAAATTACCTTAATGCCACCATGATTTTTGAAAATTGAAGCTTGCTCGAACAAGAACAGCGACGTGTTTTGCAGAATTAACAGATAATGAAATGCCTAGAGACGATGTCGAGGCGAGATGCTTT
This sequence comes from Acrobeloides nanus, assembly GCA_900406225.1. Classification (NCBI taxonomy): domain Eukaryota; kingdom Metazoa; phylum Nematoda; class Chromadorea; order Rhabditida; family Cephalobidae; genus Acrobeloides; species Acrobeloides nanus. Next base: position 644 of record OZJO01006035.1, on the reverse strand, counting down.
TGTCGGTTTGGCTTAAATAATCGCCGATTAATTGTGCTTACACCGTTGTTCGATGAAGAGGAGAATGCCTTTAAATATGCGAGATTCTCTTTGGACAACTTAGGCACGTGTGCCGTTGACAAACGGACAATCGTTCCACTCGTTTGAGAATAAACTTCTTTTTCGCATGGCGTCGCCTCGACTCCACCTTGTGTCCACCCGCTAGTATTACTTTTGAAGCGCGAAAAAACTCCGCCCCAAAAACTTTTGCTTTTAGACAATTTGAGAAATGGATCATATTTACCTGGATTCTTATTTAGGTGAATCACACTGTGATTTCTTATTACAAATAAGCCATATACACACATGGGACTTGAACCCCGTACCTTTAAATTAAAGAACAATACTTTATCCAACTGTGCTATGCGACCTTTTTTACATGTTCTCTCTTTTTTGTTATAAAAGAAATCTGACACTTTCTCTCTCTTTTTTCATGGGACTCGAACCCTGTACCTTTAGATTAAAGAACAACACTCTATCCAACTGCTCTATGCAACCTTATTTTCATGTTCTCTTTTTTGTTATATTTACAATAAAGCTCATTTCAACTCCGAATTCACAAGCTTTCTTAAAAATTGGTAAGGAGTCATACATATCCAATGGGG
>OZJO01006032.1:0-11610 GCA_900406225.1 Acrobeloides nanus | reverse complement strand
ACGCCACCATACGACAAAAAATAGTAACAATATTTTTGTAAAATAGTGTCTGGGAAGTGAACATGCGCCTACAATTCAAAACAATGGTAAAATATCAACTGTTAGTTTTTAAAAAATAATTTTATTAACATTAACAAAGACAATAAAAACATTGAGAACAATAGAACATTAAACTGAAGGCTCTTGACAGTCCAGGATATACTCTCCTATATCATCCTAATTATTTGGATCAAAATTAAGTTCCTCGCCTGCTGGAGTAACAAAATCAACATTGATACGTTTTTCGTAAAGATTCTCATCAATTTAGACCGGGTATGTTATTTGGATAAAGCGAAAAAACTGAAAAAATTTGAAAAAAAGTTAAAAATTGTAAAAAATATTAAAAAATTGTTTGGGGTGTTGAAAAAATTGATTTTTTTCGTTTTCAGCCTGGGGGGATTGTGCATAAGTGCCGTTTTTTTTAATTATTGATTTATCAGAATAAAAAATGACTTTTGTATAATAAAAAAAGTATAATCGCAAAAAAATCGATAGGTTTTTTTCTTTTTGCCTAAGGCTAACAAGGGACGTTTTAGACATGTAAAATCGATTTTTTTCTAATTTTGGCAGGAAGTTGTTGGCATACTTTACTTGTTATAAATATGTTTTTGGTTTGGGTGTCTGAAGCTTCGTTGCAGAGATATTGTTACGAAAACTTTGTACAATTACAATTTGGTTTTGGACATCTCAACATAATACAGTGAAACCCCTAACTAAGCCCATGGGCTTAGTTAGGGGTTTCACTGTATAGCAAGTATGGTCGAGTGGCAAGTGACTCGCCTGACAGCAGGGGACGAAAAGGTGGTACCACCCACCACCACCTCGCCACCCTTTTTTTCGCACCCTGCCTGACAGTCGAAAGTCAATTTTTTGCATTTATCAAATTTTTATTATTTTTTCATTTTTCTCCGCAACGAAGCTTCAGACACCCAAACCAAAAACATATTTATAATAAGTAAAGTGTATCCAACAACTTCCTGCCAAAATTAGAAAAAAATCGTTTTTTACATGTCTAAAGCGTCCCTTGTTGGTGGGACATAGGTAGGTAGAAGGGGCGCCAATTTTTCAATGAAAAAATAGCGAGGGGGTGCCAAAAAGTCGATTTTTGACAAAAAAAATTTCCATTTTTTTCAAATTTTTACAATANGACGGTGGGACATAGGTAGGTAGAAGGGGCGCCAATTTTTCAATGAAAAAATAGCGAGGGGGTGCCAAAAAGTCGATTTTTGACAAAAAAAATTTCCATTTTTTTCAAATTTTTACAATAAAAAATTCATTTTTCACCAAACATTGCTTTTTTGTCTAAAAATGCAATTTTGAATATTTTAAAGGACCAGTCCGGTCGGAAAAGTCGCCATTTTTGTATATATTCGGAAAGTTTATGAAAAATGGAGCATTTTTTATTTTTACGGCATGTTCTGAATCGTTGTAGTTTTTAAGATAATTGCATGTGAAATTGGCGATTTTTGAAATTTGTATATTACAACGAAAGCTTGTACATGGGTTGTGATGATAGTTTTTTCCTGAATTAATCAATTCTATATAATGAGAAGAAAATAATTCAAAATCCTTGAACGTTTAGAAAAAAATATAGCATTTTTTATAACTCGATGGAACGAATAAAATGGCACCAAAAGTATAGAATTTGAAAATTGATTTGAGTTAGTGAAACGAAAACATTTGAATTTTTTGGAAAGTTTTCGTTTCAATAAACCAATACAATTTTCAAATTGGATAATTTTGGTGTCATTTTATTCGCCTCATCTAGATATAAAAAATGCTATATTTATTTTTTCTAAATGTTCAAGGATTTGGAATTATTTTCATCTCAATATACAGAATTATTGATTCAGGGAAAAACTATCATCACGACCCAAGAAAAACATCTTGGTGAAAAAATTTTGTGTGAAAAGGCATACAAAATTGGGTTTCAGAAGAAATTTTTTGTAAACCTTAACTAAAGCAGAAAACCGGTATTTTGTTGTGCTTGTTTTTAAGATGAAATTCTTTAAAAATGACGATTTTTTGGTTTCAAAATGGCAAATTTTTGACATTTTGATGAAAAAATGACAAATTGTAGTCATTTCATACATGACAATAAACAAAAATTATTTATCCCGACAAACTAAAACAAAATTTCGTAAATCTCCGAAAAGTTATTGCAGAGAAATTTAAACAAATCGATCGATATACTTATAATTATAAAAAGCTTAAAAATTGGAGCAAAAAGAACATATGACGACGAATTAATTTCTTGTTAGTTGGAAAGAGGCCATGTTTTTTTAGTTGAAAGTCAAATTTCCCGCCATTTTTGCAAATGAGAAAAAGATGAACGAAGATAGAAAGTGTGCATATACATTTTATTTTTCTTCGGCAATCAAGTCGATATGGGTCGGATGGAAGTTTACGGCGCTTATAAATTGTAAAAAAATTTCCTTGAGGGGTAATAACAAATACGATCGACAAAACGTTACTTATATGTAAATTTTGGAATCAGTAAAAATTTATTGTATATGTTACGAGAAAATCTGTTTTTCGGAAAAATCTGAACTGATCAGATATTCCCGAATTGTTTCTCATTTGATTCCCGTCTGCACAGCCAAGACTAAGGCCAAAGATAAGGCCGAGGCTAAGGCTTTAGCCTTGGCCTTACAAGGCTAAAGCCTTGTAAGGCCAAGGCTTGTTAGGTCTGAAGCGATCAGATTTTTTCTGGAAAATCTGTATATGCTGAATACGATCCAATAGATCATTGAGTGTAACTCATGTTTTCGTGTCAATAAACAGACTTTTTCAACAAATTGGAGTCTCAAAGATGTAACCTTATTTTAGAATGTCGATGGCTAAGAAGTCGATTTTTGTGTCAAAAATTTCATCAAAAATCGACTTCTAGAGCCAAATATCGACATTCTAAAATAAGGTTACATCTTTGAGACCCCAATTTTTTGAAAAAGTCTGTTTATTGACACGAAAACATGAGTTACACTCAAAAAGACCGATTGGATCGTATTCAGCATACACTACACTCTTGTCCAGTACTGGAAAAACTTTCATATAAAACTTTGCAAAAAATGCCAATTTTAGGTGTATTTTATAGCAGTCGGTACTTATGGTAGAACCCAATAAACTTTGATTATTCGTTGCTTGGTTACTGTTAAATATTTGTTATTACATTAATTCCTTGATTAAACTATTGCTTCAAAATTTTTTTTGAATATTTCTCATGTACTTATGGACAAGAGTCTAAATGATTAAGAGTTGATAATTAGTAATCTTGAGCAAGAAAAGTATTTCTCAATACATTTTTGGTTTGATAAGTGGCAACAATGGCGGTCAATTCTCTACCTAAGACTAGATATATTTATAAGGATATTGATTTAAGTGTTTTAGCTAACCCGGATTTTAGCTAAAAACCTAAGTTTTTGAGATCTTAATCCAACGAAATATGACCCGAGACCAAGCATAAAATAAAGTAGGGGTGTTGTAGATAATTATTAGGGCAAATCGGAGAAAACGGTCGGAACAAAGTTTTTGGCTAAAGCCATTTCTTTGAATTTTTGACCCCTCGGGAAGAACAGGATTTTTACAAAAATCCTGATTTTTCGACAAGAGAAAAATTTTTTAGATTTCTTGATAAAAAAAGTTTAGAAATCATTCAAACTGTTCCGTTCTAAATCATGAATTGGCGATTGCACTATCAATACGAATAAGCTAGCATAATTTTATTCATGTAATATTTAAACTACACCTTCCCAATCAAAAGTCCTATTGATCAAATTAAAAAATTTTCTATTTTGAGGCCTAAAAAATTCTTGCATCGTCCATATCGATTCATTATGTACATGCACGTGTTGAAGACCTTTATTTTGGCCTAAACAAATGGGTTTGCCTAATTTCGTTCTACGATAACACATAAACCCCTTCTTCTTTGGTACATAGACAAAATTATCTTTTGTAAAAGTTGGTTCCAAATTCAAGAACTTTTCTATGGCACGAAGCTAAAATTTGCATAAATAGAAAAGCAGTTGTGAAAATTGTTAACCTCCAAAACTGGTTCTGTAATCAATTTTTCTCCATCAACAAAATGAAATTGCGACAGATTAAAATATTTTAACCACTTCTCCATATGGTCACCATAACGTGCTGAGTAGATACCATAGAAACTTTCATTTATGGTATTATTTGATGTAAATGCAGCGTCTTCAAAATTCATACCTTTGTATCGGGCATTTTTGTACTAAAATGAAAACATAATAAGTTTTTTTCTGTCTCTCTCTCCCTATTCATTTTCAGAAGGGATAAGGGGTGCACAGCCCACAACAAGAGTTACTCCCAAATGACTGGGTCTTTTTGTGCATGCCCAACACCACGGAGCCAGGGGATTCCACATGCTTAAGGCTTCGGAAACCGAACTTAGACGCTCCGGGCCCAACGTTGCTTAATTTGCAAGATCGGATGATCCGATGGGATACTGAGAGAACTATGCTTCCAAGTTGATAAGGTAATTACCATTGTAAACCGACTGATGGCGATCGTTATAGGATTTTTCAAAATAATAATAAGCTTAATGTTTCTGTTCATATGATAGACGCGTTCCGGAACTTTGGGGTCAGCAAAATAATTTGGCGTTTTTTCTAAAGTCATCTAAAAATTGAGTAGAAAATGCTTAGAAGAATACAGGGTTCGTTAAAAGTTCATGATCACTTTTTTAAATGTTGATATTTGATTATAGAAGTCGATTTTTGACGAAATTTCGATATTTCTAGGGTTTTTCTATGCGCCGAACAAGAATCCGCCGTTATTTTTTCTCGGGAATATGGTCAAAAATGGTTGGCAAAAACAGACTTTTTTGGAGATGTTACCGTCGTAAGGGTATCTTCTCGTGATCAAAAGTTCTCCAAATCGGCTGAAATTTGTATCCAGAGGTTTTTGGGGAACACGAATCCGAAGGAATTTGTTGATTTGGACCACAGGAAAGTACCTCTACGAGTATACATGGACAAACTCCACGTGATCCCAGGTTTTTCACCCGAGGGAGGGGGTTGTGGGGGAGGGGAAGGGAAGGGGTTGTGATGGAGCGGGCGTAGAATGTGGGTCGGAAGGTCGACAAACTGAGGAAATAGTCGAAAAGTAGGCTGCTTGAAGTAACATATTTATTTTTGGAAAAAAGAATATTTTTTAAATTTGTCAATCTTTTTTTGTTGTCAACTTTTCGACCCCATCGGGAGATTGGCCAAATAAGGGTTGTGGGTTTTTAAAAAAATTCCACCTGAAAAAATGATCACGAACTTTTTTTTGCGTTAAAACGCACCCTGTAAATACTTTCAAATGGAAAGTCAACAATTGCCCCCTCCTCCCCAGCCAACCAAAAAGAAAGTTGCTCCAATTTTTGCCCAAAAGTTGGAAGCAATTGTTCAGAGAACCACTGAGAAACAATTGCCATCAGAAGGAAAAATGATCGCCCATAGAAAATTGACCCCGGGGCAATTGTTGACTCGCCCTTGCAAATACCCCCTTTCTTTTCCATCCTCACTCAAATGTTAACATTTGACCCTAAGTTAAATTAGTACTTGATTTTTTCTTGAGTAAGGCATTCTTTGTCTATAATATTCTAAACCATTTANCCTCACTCAAATGTTAACATTTGACCCTAAGTTAAATTAGTACTTGATTTTTTCTTGAGTAAGGCATTCTTTGTCTATAATATTCTAAACCATTTACGTAATTTTTATCTTTGTTGAAGAAATGAAGCTCATTTCGAGGACCAACAATATTTTTATTGAATTGCAAAAATGTTAGTAGGGCACTAGTTCCGGCTTTAGGTATACCGATTATGAGAGCACCGGGTAATCTACGTTCTTTTCTTTTACATGGAAAAGTGAAATTTCTAAAATTATCGGTTTTTAAACCTGAAGTGCTATTCGGAGGCTCTAGGAACTTCCACAACGGGTTCCAAAACGAAATGCGGAACTTCCACAACAACGTTGTGGAAGTTTCACATTTCGTTTTGTAACCTGTTGTGGAAGTTCCTAGAGCCCTATTCGGGCTTGTCTGTGTGATGGGAGCTGTTGATATGATATTCCTTTTCAGGTATGAAACACCGCTACTTTCTAAAGACTTACTTAATTTGGTGTTCTACAATAATCTCTCCTTCATTAACTTTTAAATTTTCCCTGTCTCTTTTTAATATATCTATTTTGGAATACTGATATAAACATTCCATAGCTGCAGCATAAAAACAAAATAAAATAAAAACTGGAGTAAAAATAATCGCAAGCACATGTATATTTAGCATAATACAATTTAATGCGGTAAAGAATCGTTTAATGATATTGCAGAAAAAATAAGAATTAAACATCGCATAAGCATTTTGCGTAAAGTGTATATTAATTTGAGGAGCCACCTGTTAATCGAAGCAGATTAAGATAGATCTGTGAAATTGCATTCATAATCCAATGTTTAAAGATTCAATTAATACTTTATTTACGTAATACTTTTATTTTTGGATTTTTAAAGTAAGTACAGGTTGCTTTTAATTGCTCTCGCATTCGATAAATCAAGTTTAAATCTGTTTCGGTCGACTGATGCCTGATTCGAGCGTCCTACGCACGGAATTTTTTAGAAAAAATTTTTATTAAAAAACTTTTAAATTCGATTTTTTAGCCCAAAATACGTAGGACGCTCGAAACACTACGATTGTTGAGGTTTCTACACCAGTACAAAATTTTCAGTATTTTTCAGCTAAAAAATCGAATTTAAAAGTTTTTTCAGAAAAATTTTTTCTTGAAAAATCCCGTGATTAGGGCATTCGAATGAGCCATTGGGCGACGGAAATGGATTTAATCTCGATTTTTAGCGAATTTTTGAAATGTGGAAGCAATAAAAAAACAACCTGTATACAAAATTTTGTATGCGTAACTTTAAAGGGCCAACTCAGTCAGTTACAACCATATGAAAAAATGATATATTCGGAAAGATCATGAAAAATGGAGCATTTTTTGTTTTTTCGACATGTTCTGAATCGTGGTAGTTTTCGAGATAATTGCGTTTGAAATTTGAATTTGTGTACAAGCTGTTCGTTGTAATACACAAACTTTTTTGCGGAAAAATCGATTTTTGCATCAATTTTTTAAATTTTCATAAGTTTGTGTATTACAACGAAGAGCTTGCACACAAATTCAAAATTTCAAACGCATTTATCTTGAAAACTACAACGATTCAAAACATGCCGTAAAAACAAAAAATGCTCCATTTTCATGATCATTCCGAATATATCATTTTTTCATATGATTACTGGACTGATCCTTTAAAAATGGTTTGTACCTCGTAATCCAATCGTTACTTAGGGGGTGCGAAAATTATCTGACCCCCTATTGTCAGATACTTTTCACCATGACGTTTGTTAGGAACATCTATACATCGGAATCCTGGTGTCTTTTTAAAGCTCACGTTCGTAGCTTTAAAAATGACACCAAGACTCGGCATATGGTTGTTCCTTTCAACAGTTATGGCAAAAAGAGTGTCTAGATATATCTTACTATAGGGGGTCGGAAAATTTTCGCACACCCTGTATACTTACCAAAAACATAGGGATGAAATTGGTTACACAACCGCACCATTTCATATATTGCATCCCTCCGATAAGTATTATTCAAATTCAAAAAAAATTTTGAAGCAATAGTTTAATCAAGGAATTAATGTAATAACAAATATTTAGCAGTAACCAAGCAACGAATAATCAAATTTTATTGGGTTCTACCATAAGTACCGACCGCTAAAAAATACATCTAAAATTGGCATTTTTTGCAAAGTTTTCTATAAAAGTTTTTCCAGTGCTGGACAAGAGTGTAGTGTATGCTGAATACGATCCAATCGGTCTTTTTGAGTGCACCTCATGTTTTCGTGTCAATAAGCAGACTTTTTCAGAAATTGGGGTCTCAAAGATGTAACCTTATTTTAGAATGTCGATTGGCTCTAGAAGTCGATTTTTGTGTCAAAAATTTCATCAAAAATCGACTTCTAGAGCCAAATATCGACATTCTAAAATAAGGTTACATCTTTGAGACTCCAATTTTTTGAAAAAGTCTGTTTATTGACACGAAAACATGAGTTATGCTCAATGATCTATTGGATCGTATTCAGCATATACTACATTCTTAGGGAAGCGTTTTCAAGATTACATAAAACTTATATATAGAATAATACAGGGTGGCCCAAAAAAAAATATATATAGTAGTGTATATTTTTCACCAAGTCGCTAATCGACTCAGCTCGCCGAGCGCTTCAAAATGAGTACCATATCATGGGCTTTATTGGGTTTTTGACGCATGGCCGATTGGCTAACGTGCTTGGCCTTCATTCCGAGGGTAAGGGTTCGACCCCAAAGTCATTTTTATTTTATTGTCAAAATTCATAAAAATTTTTCCATATCCACATTTTTATGCAAGGAACAAGATGGAGCTATTGTTTTTCCATGAAAACTTTTAGGAAAATTGAAAAAATAAAAAAATCTAAACTTTTTACCAATTTTTCCAAAAGTTTTACATATAAAATAATAGCACCATGGTGTTCCTTTACAATCGTAGTGTAGTATTTTGGGCTAAAAAATCGAATTTAAATGCTTTTTCAATAAAATTTTTTTCTAAAAAATCCCGTGCGTAGGACGCTCGAATCAGACATCAGGCGACGGAAACAGATTTAAACTTGATTTTTGGAACGTGAGAGCAATTAAAAAGCAACCTGTACTTACTTTAAAAATCCAAAAATAAAAGCATTACGTAAATAAAGTATTACTTGAATCTTTAAACATTGGATTATGAATACAGTTTCACAGATCCATCTTAATCTGCTTACGAGTAACAGGTGGCTCCTCAAATTAATATACACTTTACGCAAAATGCTTATGCGATGTTTAATTCTTATTTTTTCGCAATATCATTATAACGATTCTGAAAAGGAGTATCATATCAACAGCTCCCGTCACACAGACAACACCGTTACCTCATTAAATGGTATTATGCTAAATATACATGTGCTTGCGATTATTTTTACTCCAGTTTTTATTTTATTTTGTTTTTATGTTGCAGCTATGGAACGTTTATATCAGTATTCAAAAATAGATATATTAAAAAGAGACAGGGAAAATTTAAAAGTTAATGAAGAAGAGATTATTGTAGAACATCAAATTAAGTAAGTCTTTAGGAAGTAGCGCTGTTTCATATCTGAAAAGGAGTATCATATCTACAACTTCCATCACACAAACAAGCCCGAATAGGGCTCTAGGAACTTCCACAACGAGTTACAAAACGAAATGCGAAACTTCCACAACGTTGTAGAAGTTCCGCATTTCGTTTTGAAACCCGTTGTGGAAGTTCCTAGAGCCACCGAATCACACCTCAGGTTTTAAACCGATAATTTTAGAAATTTCACTTTTCCATGTAAAAGAAAAGAACGTAGATTACCCGGTGCTCTCATAATCGGTATACCTAAAGCCGGAACTAGTGCCCTACTAACATTTTTGCGATTCAATAAAAATATTGTTGGTCCTCGAAATGAGCTCCATTTCTTCAACAAAGATAAAAGTTACGTAAATGGTTTAGAATATTATAGACAACTAATGCCTTACTCAAGAAAAAATCAAGTACTAGTTTAACTTTAGGTCAAATGTTAACATTTGAATGAGGATGGAAAAGAAAGGGGTATTTGCAAGGGTGAGTCAACAATTCCCCTCAGAACAATTGCCCCCAGTATAGAAAAACCCTAGAAATATCGAAAATTTCGTCAAAATCCACTTCTATAGTCAGATATCAACATTTTCATCACGAACTTTTAACGTTCTCTGTATTCTTCTAAGCATTTTCTACTCAATTTTTAGATAACTTTAGAAAAAACGCCAAATTATTTTGCTGACCCCAAAGTTCCGGAACGCGTCTATCATATGAACAGAAACATTAAGCTTATTATTATTTTGAAAAATCCTATAACGATCGCCATCAGTCGGTTTACAATGGTAATTACCTTATCAAACTTGGAAGCACAGTTCTCTCAGTACCCCGCATGACCGTCCGATCTTGCAAGTTAAGCAACATTGGGCCCGGAGCGTCTAAGTTTAGTTTCCGAAGCCTTGAGCATGTGGAATCCCCTGGCTCCGGGGCGTTGGGCATTCGCAAAAAGACCCAGTAATTTGGGAGTAACTCCTGTTGTGGTCTGTGCACCCCTCATCCCTTCTGAAAATGAATAGGGAGAGAGACAGAAAAAAACTTATTATGTTTTCATTTTAGTACAAAAATGCCAAATACAAAGGTATGAATTTTGAAGACGCTGCATTTACATCAAATAATACCATAAATGAAAGTTTTTATGGTATCTACTCAGCACGTTATGGTGACCATATGGAGAAGTGGTTAAAATATTTTAATCTATCGCAATTTCATTTTGTTAATGGAGAAAAATTGATTACAGAACCAGATTCGGAGGTTAAAAATCTTCAAAACTTCTTTTCTATTTATGCAAATTTTAGCTTCGTGCCATAGAAAAGTTCTTGAATTTGGAACCAACTTTTACAAAAGATAATTTTGTCTATGTACCAAAGAAGAAGGGGTTTATGTGTTATCGTAGAACGAAATTAGACAAACCCATTTGTTTAGGCCAAAATAAAGGTCTTCAACACGTGCATGTACATAATGAATCGATATGGATGATGCAAGAATTTTTTAGGCCTCAAAATAAAAAATTTTTTAATTTGATCAATAGGACTTTTGATTGGGAAGGTGTAGTTTAAATATTACATGGATAAAAATTATGTTAGTTTATTCACCCCAAACGGGTTCCAATTTGGCCTAAGCCTAGGTCTAAGCCTACGCATAGGCCTAAGATCTAAGCCTAAAGCCTAAACCTAAGGCCTAGGCTTAGGCCTTAGGTTTAGGCTTAGGTCTTAGGCTTAGGCCTAGGCTTAGGCCTAATTGGAACCCGTTTGGGGTGTTCGGCGCCCCGTGTGGTGCCCCCGTTCGTACTTTTACAAATTGCCCAATTTTTGCATCGATTTTTTAAATTTACATAAAATGAACATTGTAGCAATTTTTTATAGATAAATGAGACGAACAAAATGACACCAAAATTATCCAATTTGAGAATTGTTTTGGGTTATTGAAACGAAAACCCTGATTCATGTTTTCGTTTCAATAACCCAAAATAATGTTCAAATTGGATAATTTGGGTTTTACCATCCCCTAGTCAACCCTTCTTCCTACGCCAATGCATTCGATCTGGAATGTTACTCAATATTGAGCTTGCAGGTTAGAATCCCGCTAGGGCTGAAGTTTTTGAATTTCAAATTTTTTAAAATTTTCATGGAGAAACAATTTTTGCTCCTTGAAAATCAAAAAATTTTAAAATTCAAAAGTTTTATCATATCGGGTTTTGAGAACCTGATGGCTGATGAATGGCTTAACGTTGCTTAAAGGGGGAGGGCAAGTCATTGCGGGTTATCGACAAAAAATTTTTCGGCGAAAAATGATCGAGGAACGTAAAATAAGCCTAATATTGGATGAAAACTAGTAATATTAACCCGAAAAA
>OZJO01006026.1:0-33762 GCA_900406225.1 Acrobeloides nanus | reverse complement strand
GATTACGGTTTGATTACAGGGGGGGGGGGTCAAAAAATCCGAAATTTTGATTACGTAATATCTGGATGACCCCAAAAATCTAAGTCGTAACGGGACTACTTACACTTAAGGTTACAAAATTCGCTGACATAAACAAACAGACAGATATTTCTAGTTTAATATTATAAGATATGGGCTGAAAGCACATTCAAGAATAGTAATTTAAAATGGAAATTGCGGGCAAATTTGAAATAGAATTTTTAGGTTATAAATATTTTTGGCTATTTCAAAAGTAGTAAAGGAATGCCGAGCGCTAACGCGCTTGGAGGAGTGAGTTTAACTTCAAGTGGCGACTCCGAGCAACACACCATAAAAATGTAAAAGTTATTGCGTTTTTCAAAATTTTTCAAAACTGTTAAAATTTTTACATTTGGCATCACTTATGATTTAAAAATAGGTAAATTTGTGTAAAATTTAGGTAAATTTTTGTACAATTTTCATTAAAAAATGTCGGTGGTCTTGAACTTGATCACGTGGGGGGAGGGTATTGCACAAAAGTAAAAGTGCAAAATAAAAAGTGCAAAGTGCACGAAAAATGCACTAAAAAACTGCAAAGTTCACATTTTGCACTTTTGTTTTTAGCGCATTTTTCACTTTGCACTTTTGACTTTGCACTTTTACTTTTGTGCAATACCCCCAGGGAACTTTCGAAATTTGAATTTGATTCGATCGTTTACATCATAATAAATCAGCTTTTAAGTGAGATTAACCCTTAAAACCCGGCTAAGGCCTGTACAAAACGTAAAAAATTCATATCTCGGCGAAATTTCATGTGATCTTTTTTAGGTTTAGTCCTGGGTTTCAGCACATCTTTTCCGCATTTTTCGCTTCAATGCACAAGCAGCTTCTATTTTTTCTCAGAAAATCTGAATTTTAAATTTTTATAAAAAGATTCATGCCTTTTACAGGATGTCGAATATAAAACAAAATTGTGAAAAAATTATCAAACGAGTTTAAACAGTGAAACGAAAAAGAGGACATTGAGCTTGTACTCAGGAAAAATCAAATTGTTTAATGAAAAAAATGAATAAATCATTATAAAATTCAAAATCTTGACAGTTTGGGAAAAAAGATTTATAATATAGTGTTTATAAATCGCCAAGGTGAATAAAATGATACCAAAATTATTGAATTTTGAAAATGTTTTGGGCTATTGAAACGAAAATTCTGATTCGTGTTTTCGTTTCAATAAACCAAAACATTTTTGAAATTCAATAATTCTGGTGTCATTTTATCCGTCTCGGCGAGTTATACACACGTTATTATAAGTCTTATCTCTATTTATTTGCATATATTTGCCGAAATTTTAAAAAACACAAAAAGGAAACCCTTTATAATTTTTTAAGTTCTCTCAAACGTGACAAAAAAATTTTTCAGACAACTTTATATTTAAAAGAAAAATTCAAAAATAAAGTTTTATAAAAAATTATTTTTGTCCATTTGCTAGATCTTAAAAAAGTATAATGTGGTTCCTTTTTGCGTTTTTTAAAATTCCGGCAAATATATGCAAATAAATAGAGTTAAAAATTTCTAGCCTCCTCTCGAGCAGGCTAACGATGTGTATACCTAGCTAAGGATAATTATCCCTAGCTAAGGATAGGTATCCTCAATTTTAAAGCAAAATTATCCCTAGCCGAGGATAGGTATTCTTAGCTTTATTGGTACGGGTACAGGGCTATGACCAAGGCTATGGCCAGGGCTATGGCTAGGGCTATGATCAAGGCTATGGCTATGACCAAGGCTATGGATAAGGCTATGACCAAGGCTATGGATAGGGATATGATCAAGGCTAAGGCTATGGCTAAAGCTATGACCAAGGCTATGGCCAAGGCTAAGTCTAAGGACTAATCATTGTCAAGGCTAAGTCCAAAACTAAGGCCAAAGCCAAGACTAAGGCCATTAAAATAGCTTCAGAATATATTCTTTGGCATCGAAGCGAGATTTCCCTTGGGCGCCGTAGGCGCTCGGTCTCCCGGTTCTTTAGAGCTAAGAATCACTCAAAAATATTTTTTGTTTGTCGGAAAAATTGCATAATTTACCATTTTCGACCATGTCCTACAAGATCCAATCATTTAAAAAAAATTTGAAAAGTTTTTTGAAAATCAACTTCTAGTTAACGTGGTCTTCTCGGTAAATAGCCCTTTAAAAATGAGCGTAGGAACCTCTAAAAACAAAACAAACATACGTTTTTTACGCATTCCAGGGAAAGTGATGTTCTACAAAGTTGTTCCCCACAAAATTTCACTGTAAAATGACACCTCGAGGTCGATTTTAATATTTCAAGAAACATATTTTACCCATTTTTATTTTTTAGTAAATTTTATTCTATAGTAAAAATTTAAAAAATTAAGCACCCCTGCATGGTCGTAGTAATTTTTTTGGGCGGTCCCCCCTCTCTATCTATAAAAGTGATATCAATCATCGTCCCCTACAGCTTTAATTCTAATCATAACAAATATATACTTGTTCGTGATCGCCAACACAAACAAACATTACAAGTAGTTGTTATGATTTTTGTCAGCCTTTCTGTCAAATTTACGTCTCTTCTGTGTACACTCTCTAGCCGGCATCATCGGAGAAAGACCACCTGTAAAGATTTGGATTTGACTCTCCTCTGGGCTTATCGCCCCGGTCGATCTACTCACAGCTTGTTAAATTTCAATAATTTTTAATTCTTTTTAAAAAAATTAGATTTTTTGCATAGGAATTTGATTTTGAAAAAGACAAGAAGAAAAGTAAGTCTTAATTAATTGGAAATTTTCCAGTTTAAAAAACAAACATTATTTGCAATTTTCATATCTGATATATTTCAGTTATGAAAACAAGTTTAAAGCTAAATTAAGTACTTTGTTTATTCACAAAACCAATTTCATCAATATTTAAATTAAATAATTTTGAGTTGAATTTTTATGTCCTTTAAAGGGGGGTGCATTTTGCAACCATTTGGAGAAAAAAAAATTTTGTCGTAAAAATGACCCTATTGGGGGTAATTTGATGCGAGAAATCGATTCCGCGCATTCCCGAAGCATGAAAACGCTTCCTTGACCCTGAAAACTTTAAAAATTTTCCAAAAAATTCGAAAATTTTGACTTCTCGTCAGTTTTCTTAGGAGACTACTATTTAAAAAATCGAAAAACCAGAAAATAGCTCTATAGAATTGTGCGCTGAGTCGAGAGGAATCGATCGGCCATTGAAAGCGGATGTGTTCATGACGCTCTACACCCTTTTGAAGATGGGGTATTTTTTCCCCAAATGGTCGCAAAATGCGCATTTTTGACCATTTGGGGGAAAAAGAAGTCAAAATTTTCGAGTTTTTTTGGAAAATTTTTAAAGCTTTCAGAGTCAAGGAAGCGTTTTCATGCTTCGGGAATGCGCGGAATCGATTTCTCAAATCAAATTACCCCTAATAGGGTCATTTTTACGACAAAAATTTTTTTCCTCCAAATGGTTGCAAAATGCATCCCCCTTTAAGATGCAATATCTCAAAATATCGAAGATATGCCTTAAAGAGTGGGATAGGATGTTACATTGCCACGAAAACGTGGAAATGCCATCTTTTTGGACTTTTTGCCACACTGCCACGTTTTTGAGCTTTTTGCTACGTTTTTTAAAGAAAAGATCAAATTCACTAGGACCGATAATTTTAATAAATATTTATAATTATAGGCTAAAACGAATTTTTACTATTTCGAAACTTTTTTATTTAATAAAAGATAGTGATTCATTGAATGAATAAAATAAGAATTTCGCCTTTTTAAAACCTTTTTAAATTCTATTTCTTAATATGAAACGAAATATTAAAGTGGGGTTGCTACAGAGAATTTTCAAAAAGCTGGCAAAAACTTTTAGAAAAGTGATATTTAAAATAGTTTCTTTAAAAACTCAATCCTAAAAACTTGATAAAACTCGATTTTTTTGAAACTCGAACTTGAAGTACATTTTAATTCTAATTCGATCAAGTTTGTGAGTCGGAGCAACCCTGTGACTACACTTATTGACATCAACAACCCGACACTATCTCTTACTAATAATTGTTATGGTTTAGAACGATTAAATATTTGATTAATATGCTTACTCCTATTAAAATAAAAAGATATTCAAATTATATTTGTTCAAGATCATCGTTTCTTTTAATATCATTTATTTCAAATGTTTATTTTTTTATACTATATATTAGTAAGAGTTTTAAATATATGGGGCCCACAGAATCGTGAAATATGTTGTTTGAGCCATATATTTTCCCTGAAATTTTTCCTGAGTTTTTTGCAATTATATTTTTCAGTGTTACAGGAGCGTGTATGAGGAAAATTTTGTATTAAATTTCGACGTCTGGTGACTTCAGGTTTTCTCTGTGATGAATTTTTTAAAAATATGTTAACATTTTTAATTTTTTACTCTAACCTTTATATTGTTGTGGGGAAACCTTTATTCGATGAAATTTTTTGGTTTATGGAGAACCAACAATGCCCTACAAGATGCACTTATCATTTTACTAAGGCATCTATATTTTCTGAGATATATAATTTTTTGGTAGGGTACCTAAAATCACCATTTTTCAAATATTCAACTCTAGGACTTTCCAGTTTTATATTCGCTTGTCAAATTTTTTAAGGGATCGATGCAGAAATTTATGGCAAATTTTTTGACACCAATACATCGAAATCGAAAACAGGAAATTTTCGGGCTATTTTCAGCATAGCCAGATAAACCCATAATTTTTCTATATTGGAAAAAATTTTTCAAAATTTTTTCTTGTCACTTTGCCCCCTAATCGGAACTAGTACCTGATTTTTTCTTTGATAATTTCAAACTAAAAGTTTTACATTCAAAAGACTTTATTTCTTTTTTATCGTGTTCTTCATGACTCAAAACTCTCGCTTTTTTCTCTACCCCTCATATTTTAGGACTTTGATAATTCGATCTTTTTTCTTTGGAACAAGGTTCCTTGGAACACCGAAATTTATAGTTATAAAAATCGTCAAGTTTCATAAGCTTCTATGTCCGTTTTAATAAATAAAAATTTTACACTCCTCAGAATTTATTTATAGATGTTATTCTATTAATTGAATTTTCAGATATGAAGGATTGCTCACTTGCTGCAATACCCCTACAGCAGCACCCATGCAGTGAATTTTTATAAATGAAGGATTGCTCATTTACTGAAGAACCCCTACAGCAAACGATGAATACAGGATGAAACTACATGAATAAATAGGAATTTTAAAAAAAAGAAGAATTCAACGGGAAGAAAAATTTTTGCTACGGGCTTCACAAGATTTTTACCCGTATTTTTTCGCGAATAACTTTAGTCTATGGCCCATTCTTTTTTGTCAAAGTAATAACTTAAATCGCCTCCTCTCGACATGACAAACACTAATATACTTGGCTTTTTGCAAGCAAAATTAAAAGGATGAAAGGAGTAAAGAGGGTAAAGTGGGTAAAAAAGGTAAAAGGGGTAAATCAACAATCTTTATTGATAACAATGATAAACAATTTAAAGAAATCGTTTCATTGTTTATAAATCAAAAATTATTAAAAAGGATATACAGCTCGAATGTTATTGAGCAATTCCACAAAAGTGTCGATATGATTTCGCCGACAATCACGACGCCACAAAAAATTCTGCTAAATGATCAGCCAAATAAGAATGCTATACTTCTCCTCTTGATAAGCGTTTTCTTAACGGTCATTGACTTTCGATTTTCTGCGTATTAACTTCTGTATCAGGATCGACGAATTGCAAAGAATGATTAACGCACATATGCTCAAATCCTTCATTTGTTAAGTTAACATAACCTTTCCAACAATCTGTATATTCATCGCGTACGTGTTTTCTAAATTTTTAAAAATCCCTCTTAGAATATTTAGCTATGGTAGGATTTACCCCCACATCTCAAAATGACACGGGACCGCTTTAAATTGGTTGAAAACGGCTCGAAAACGATGAAAAACTACACCAAAAATGGAACCGACATGTTTTTGGCCATTTTTCCGTACCCCGAAAATGGCCATTTTAAGGTTTTCCTCATGGTTATACTTTTAGATTACAAAAATAATATATTTGCAGGCGCATGTCCACTTCCTTACACTTCTTTAAAAAATTATAGCTTGTTGTTTTAGCGTCTACCTTCGCATGATGCGAGTCTTTTTGGGTTCTTTTTCTTCTGCCCCACTCCGCCAAAAGTGCTGTACTTTAGTCCCTGCTCCAACTAGGGGAAGTGAAAACGTTGCCGAAAAATAAATGTTAAAAAATCGATTTTACGCTGTTTTTTATATTATGCCTTAAAACCCCTTAAATATGCATAAAAATAGCAATTTTCAACCCACGAATGTTTTTTTAAAAATCAAAAAAAATTTTTTTGAGCAAAAACTTTATGCAGGAGCTAGGAATCGGCTTCGCCACTGCACCACAGAGGCTTAATATAGTTGAACTCAAAGTATAACCATGATACTTTTTTAAATAATTGAGGCTGAAATATTTACTTTATCGAAATTGCTGCGCAAAATGGTCAATTTGTTTCCGTTTTTGATCGACACTTTTGTGGAATTGCTCAATAACATTCGAGCTGTTTATCCTTTTTAATCAATTTTTGATTTATGAACAATGAAACGATTTCTTTAAATTGTTTATCACTGTTATCAATAAAGATTGTTGATTTACCCCTTTTACCCTTTTTACACTCTTTATCCCTTTTACTCTTTTAATTTTCCTTACAAAAAACCAAGTATATTAGTGTTTGTCATGTCGAGAGAAGTCGACTATTACTTTCGCAAAAAAATGGGCCATAGACTAAAGTACAGCCTTTTTCGCTTTCAAGCCATATCTCGGTCAATTTAAAAGCCAATTTCTGTAAGGATTGACTCTTAGTCCATTAAGGACGATCCGGATCCCAAAAGTGATTAAATTTGTCTAAATTGCACATATGACCCCTAAAATACAAAGATTGGCCTATATCTCTGCGATGTTAGATATTAGCCAGCTTCCCGATAGCTCAGTTTTTAGGGCTTTATTAGAGCTTTTCAAAAAGTAGTTAATTGCCAGAAGCAGATTTATATTCGCGGAAAATGATCATATTTAAGCTGGCATATACTCTTACCCACTACTAAGAAAAATTTCATCGAAAACGGATAAAAAATGATGGAATTAGAGCATTTTTTCGAGCCACAAGGACTTTCCGAACAATGTAATATAACAATCGACCCCCCCCAAAAGTGGTTTGATTTGTCTAAATTTCATATGTACCCCCGTTTTTGACTATGCTGAGTCAGAAAATGAAGGACATCAACTTTTCTATTGGATTTTGATATCCGGTACATGGGCCTTTTGAACATCAACGACACTGTATTGAAAACCCCCGCCAAAGCCCCCGAATCAGGATCTTGGCGGCAATTTAAATTTCAAAACAAGTCTCAAAAATCGCCAACTTCAAATGCGATTAGGGGTCATCCAGATATTACGTAATCACTTATGGAGGGAGGAGGAGGTAGCCAAATGATTACGATTGATTATGGGAGGGGAGGGGGGGGGGTCAGGTCAATAATTACGTAATCACAATGTATAAAATATTTCACCAAAATTGTCCAATTTTTTTCCTTTTCAGCAAAAAAATTATAAACCAGCGCCGCAAACGAATTTTTTTTTGCAAAATATTACAATTTTTGTAGAAAAAATGAAAATTTTAGGACCTTTTTGGTAAAAAAATCGGATATTTTGGTCATTTTTGATGAAAAATTTTCAGTTAAAAAGTCATAATTTTATAACTGATTTTTAGACCCATTCCTGTGGTCAATTTTCATAGTCGACCGCAGATTCAGATGCGTCTTGACTAGAGGAACATTTAAAAAAAGAAATTATCAAAAACGGAAACAAATGACCATTTTGCGCAGCAATTTCGATAAAGTAACATATTTCAGCCTCAATTATTTAAAAAAGTCTATATATTGACACGAAAACATGACTTATTCTCAAAAAGACCGATTAGATCGTATTCAACATACACTCTTACCCACTACTGAAAAAATTTCATCGAAAACAGATGAAAAATGATGAAATTAGAGCATTTTTTCGAGCCGCAAGGACTTTCCGAACAACTCAATAAATCTGTTTAGGCCGAGCGATAGCTCAAAGAATTTCTGAGATCACAGCAACATCTTTGTTGAACACCCCTTTTTATGAAAACTTTTGTATGTGAAGGAAGTTAGAAAATTAATTATGTTCCATTATTTAGTTATACTGTTACCGAAAATCGCATATTATAATTATAGCATAACGCAAAATGTATTAAGCTTCTTTAAGTTTTCTTATCACAAAAAAGGTTGTATAAAAAGTGATGTTCCACAAAGTTGTTCGTCAGAATATGAGCTATATCTCATCCCCTAAAAATTTAATTTGACCGAGATATGGCCTGAAAATGAAAAAATAAAAGTAAAAATCATCCGTAGCAAAAAAATTTTTCTTTCCCATCGGAATCCAAATTCCTTTTTAAATTCTATTTTTTGTATTGTTTTACCCTGCATTAATGGTTCGGCTGTAGGGGTGTTGCAGCAAATGAGCAATTCGTGTTAGTAATGAGGGTTCCATTTTCGCTTTTTTCGAAGCAATTTGCTTATTTTCAAACATTTTCGCTTTTTTTCAAAGCCGAAAAAAGCAATTTTCTGTATTTTAAAGTATGTTCAATAAATCTACGACGATTTGAAAATTCGAGATCTCGACGACGAGAACGACTTTTGCCATGCGGTTTTTTTTAACTTTTTGGACCACCGGTTTAGTTTTTTATGGTATAGACAAAAATAAAAAAATAATTTAAAAAAATTTATCTTCATTTGAGCAAAGTTTAACTAGGTGAAAAATACCTTTGATAATTGATTTTTTTAAAATCTCTTGCTTATTTTGATAGTTCAAGGACTTATCTAACTTTGCAAAAAACTGCATAAAAAATTATTTTTTGTTTAAATTGTGAAACAATATCGACAAACGTATTATAAATTAAATGTATTTCAAGATATGCGCGAATTTCTCAGTTGCGAGCGCTCTTTCCTTCAAGTCTGAGGGTCGAGGTTCGACTCCCACTTGAGTCTATTTGATTTTGCTCAAAAATTGTAAATTCTATATCTCCAAAACTATAACTTATTTTTTTATGCGGTTTTTTGCACGAGTTAGATAAGTCCTTGAACTATCAAAATATGCAAGAGATTTAAAAAAATCAGTTATAAAAGGTATTTTTCCCCTAGTTAAACTTTGCTAAATGAAAATAAATTTTTTTAAATTATTTTTTTATTTTTATCTATACCATAAAAAACTACACCGGTAGTCCAAAAAGTTAAAAAAAAACCGCATGGCAAAAGTCGTTCTCGTCGTCGAGATCTCGAATTTTCAAATCGTCGTAGATTTATTGAACATAATGTAGGATATTTTTTACTCAAAAATTCATTATTTTAGCTAATTTTTAACCATATTTTAGCATTTGCTTTTTTCTGAGGCCTAATTATTTTTTTCAAAAATTTTAGATGACAACCCTGTTAGTAACAATATGGAGCCAGAAGTTTTACAATTAATGAGAGATAAAATCATAGAAAGAAAGGCATTACTTAATGGTAAATATCCAGAAGAATATACCAAACTTACTACTGCATTTACTAATGGGATCTTAATTACAGTTATGGCCCCTGAAGTTGGTATTTTCTACTTCATAAGATGTCTTACTTTTGTCTTCAGAGTGATTTAAACATTCTTAAAATTTCAGGTTATTTGCAAAGATATTTTAAAAATTGGACGAGTTTTTGATGGTGGAAAATGGCTATGTAATCCATTAAAAATTCGAAATTTTGAAGACTGTCAAATGTATTCATTTGGTATAAATAACGAATTAAGTTTTGAAGAACAATTTCAGAATGTTACAAGAAGGAATTGTAAACTCTATGCTTTTGATCAGGTATATGTCAAGTTAATTTAAAACCTAATTATTGACTGAATTGAAGAGGGCCAGACTAGATACTAAAATGTTATAAATTCAATCCTCAGGCGACTGAAATGGAATTAAATTCGAGTTTTGGCGAATTTTATAATATTCCCAAACCGGTGACTAAAACAGCTTTAGGGTAAAAATATGCTCTGAACAAGATGCTGCTAAGACCCGAAAAAAATTAGATTTTTCCAAATTTGAGCTATTTTTCTTGTAAAGACCATAACTCCGACTAGTAAGCGAATTGAGAGATGGTTGATTATTCATGAGAAAGCTGAGAATCTACTCTACAACAATTATCGGAGCATAAAGGCAGTTTTCGTTTCAATAAAATGATAATTGTACATATTTGCAATGACCTCGTATTTTATACGGATTTTGACAAAGATCCAGAAGGCAAAAAAGTAGATGGTACCTCCCACCACCTGAAGTTTTTGCTGTCTATTTTACTAGTACATTCATTACTTCTGCTTCTGATCATACGGCTTTCAATATTCCTAATAGCTCCACTGTCATGTTTGATTATGTTCATATTACGCCCGCTGATATTGTTAAAGTTGTAAAGTGTTTACCCAATAAAGTTAATGCATCTCCAAATCATGTGCCTTATGTTTTCATCAAGAATTGCTTGTTTAGTCTTCCTCCCGCGCTATCCCATATTTACCAATATTCCTTCTATTCAGGAACTTTACCAGAAGTGTGGAAGATGGTAGATTCACCACTACGCTGCTTATCAGGACTTTAGATGATATTACATGTGCTCTCGACCAAAATTTGTGTGTCGATGTTGTATATTTTGACTTTTCTAAAGCCTTCGATATCGTACCAACTCAATTACTTATTTCAAAACTCAAATCAGTAGATATCGAAGGTGCATTCACAAAGGCAAACATCGAAAAAAGTATAATTTTCAAAAATCATATATTCGCGATTTTAAAAGCTTTTTCAATGATTTCTTTTGTAAAAAATACCTCAGCATCTCAACTTTTAAGATTGCTGTCGCTCGAAGAAATCCGAACTATACTCGATTTTTGGCAAAGTTTTGAAAATAAGGAAAATTTCAAAAAGTCGTAATTTTTTAGTATTTTTGGGCTAAAAAATCGAAAATAAAATATTTTTTAATAATTTTTTTTCTAAAAAAATTTGGTGACGGTGGCTATCGAATGAGCTATTGGGCGACTAAAACGGACTTAAACTCGATTTTTGGTGAACTTTTTAAATACGTGAGTAAATTATTGAACACCCTGTACTTCTTATCTGGTCGCACATTATTTGTCAGTTTTCAATGCGTATTCCTTCGATAAAAATGTTCTTAATGGTGTGGCTCAAGGCTTCATTCTCGGTTCTTTGCTTTTTATCTTTTCCATCTACCATATTGTCGATTGTTGTAAATCTGCCGATGTTAAAGTTAAACTTTACGACCTTATGTCCTACGTAGTATTGTATAATACTATTTGAGACTATGATTTATGATTTTTATTGTTCTGTGACTATTTTGATGCGTCCTTTATGGGCGTAAATAAACTAAAAAAAGCAAAATGTATTGTCTTCGGACACTACTTGAGCATTTAAAATTTTTTTATCAAAATTCATGTGTATGGTTTCTAAAAAGCTGCCGACGGAATAAAAAACAATTAAAGTACAAAAATTTATATTTTTCAATTTTTCTTAGGGGTTAAAATTTACTCTCACAAATTATATATCAATTTTAAATCTAATAATTATGCACAATTTATAGGGCTAAAAATTTTTTAAAGTTTAACCTCCTATAACCGCTTTTGGACGTGAAACAACATCTGTATAAAAACCAGACGGTATGCAGCACCAAGGGGCTGTGTAAAATTGTTACATTTTTTCATTTTCGGCAACAATATCATCTAAAACATTTTTCTTATGTGCTAATATGTAAAACCATGTTTATAGGGTGCCCAAAGTGAAGAAACGTTGAATAAGCTTATCGAAATTAATGGAAATTTCAAGCAAGCAAAGATCGGTGATGTATCAAATCCTAGTAATGAAGAATATACTTTTGTTGATATAATTAATGATTATAATGTTAATCATATTGAAATTTTAAAAATTGATATTGAAGGTATGTATTTTGATTCATTAAATAAGTTATAAGCTGACAAAAAGCAATACCAATACACTTTCTGGCTTTTTTGTACAGCTCTCTCAGTTTAAAAATTCTCCAAAAATCGAATTTAAAGGTACTGTGCACGTACGAACAAGTTGGGAAGAATTATTCTTTTTAATAATATAAACTATATTGGAAATCAAGCAAAGAAATACCATATAAAAAGTTTCAAATTAAAAATTTACAAAAATTTCAAGTTTTTATATGATATTCTTTGCCTAATTTGTAATATAGTTTATATTATTGAAATATCATATAAACAAACTTGAAATTTTTGTAAATTTTTATTGGGTTGCTCGGAAAGTCCTTGCGGCTCGAAAAAATGGTCAATTTGTTTCCGTTTTTGATCATTTCTTTTTTTAAATGTTCCCCTAGTCGAGACGCATCTGAATCTGCGGTCGACTATGAAAATTGACCACAGGAATGGGTCTAAAAATCAGTTACAAAATTATGACTTTTTAACTGAAAATTTTGGTATCGCTCTAGAAAAATCAAAAAATTTTTTTTCGCAAAAATTTTTATATGAGTTAATGCATCGCTCTTTTTTTCTAGTATCTGGCAAAAATTTTGAAAAATTTTTTTCTCCGATTATGCTGATTTCGATCTCAAAAGATGCGTTATACAATTCTGCATTAACTCATATAAAAATTTTTGCGAAAAAAATTTTTTGACTTTTCTAGCGCGATTTTCTAGAGCGATACCAAAATTTTCAGTTAAAAAGTCATAATTTTGTAACTGATTTTTAGACCCATTCCTGTGGTCAATTTTCATAGTCGACCGCAGATTCAGATGCGTCTCGACTAGGGGAACATTTAAAAAAAGAAATGATCAAAAACGGAAACAAATTGACCATTTTGCGCAGCAATTTCGATAAAGTAACATATTTCAGCCTCAATTATTTTTAAAAAGTCTGTATATTGACACGAAAACATGACTTATTCACAAAAAGACTGATTGGATCGTATTCAGCATACACTCTTACCCACTACTGAAAAAATTTCATCGAAAACAGATGAAAAATGATGAAATTAGAGCATTTTTTCGAGCCTCAAGGATTTTCTGAACAACCCAATTGATTTGAAATTTTTTTATATGGTATTTCTTTGCCTGATTTTATATTATTTATTTTATATTATTGAAACGAAAAATCCGACTTAACTTGTTCGTGAGTGCACAGTACTTTTAATTCCATTTCAAAGAGTTCATTTGATAGCCCCGTCATCTAAGAGGATGCAGTAGCGCCCCGCACCATAATCTGGATGTTCGAAAGATAATGAGGATGTTCGAATGGTGTTACTACGTATAAGGGGCTTCATAGTCTTTGTTGCCTCATAATCTAGTGATATAATACCGGACTTTAGCCAGGATTCTGCGCCCTGATTCTCCATAATATGGCTGTAACCGGCGTCTGGGGTTGGTCACCCCATTTTGGAAGGCTTTTTACGCATAAAAACAAAAAGTTTTACACGATATAAGACTGCATAAGAATCAATCTGTCATTAAAATTGTTTAAATAAGATGATTTTTGTATAAAATAATAATTTAATAAAAAAATTAAGGAGCAGAAGATTCGGTTATTGAACATTTAAGCAAAATATCTATTTGCCAAATACTTATAGAAGTTCATGGAAGGATTAATAAAGAAAAAAATGGAAAAATAACTTTAATATCCCGTTTTGATGCAGTTCAATCATTGAATATATTAAGAAAAATTTCCCAGCAAGGATTTTATTTGTTTTCACACGAACTCAATATATGGATAAACGATGTTGCTGAATACAGCTTTATACACGAATCATGCTTTCAGAAATATGGCGTAGATACACTTATTGGCAAATTTTTAACATGAATAAAGACTGAATAAAATTTATATTACCGGGGGCTCCTGTGCGCCATCGCGAAGGTGAACCAGATGGTTAGATGAACTTAATCCACTCTTCCATCGCTAGCTTCAATAGCCTCTATTCACTCTCCATCGCTCTTTGCATCGCATCTTCCATCGATCTCTTCCATCACTTTCTTTATTCGCCTCTATTCATAAAAAAGGGAGAGATTTTATTTTTTATTCAACATACTCTTATTCAATATCTTCTAGGAATCAGTTTCATGAAAGCTTTTTCATGCCTCAAAAAAGTTTTTGTGTGCCGGTATATAAGCCCTAAATGTGAATGGTGGTTCAACATGAGCACATTTTGTGCTTGTTTCTAGGAATGTTCAGGTATTTCCGGATCTTCATAAAAAGAAAATCACTCTAAAAAACACTTTAGAATTAAAAGCTGTGCTATTAAAAATCCTATAGTGACAAAAACTGCTTTAAAAAAGCTTTTAACCTCATCGAAATCGAGTTAGAAAATTACACCAAATGTCCATGAAAATGACTATTTACATTGAAAGTGAGTGGTCATGAATGAAAATGGAGTATATCTAGCTAGAGTAAATCGTTTTCGAAGCGGTTTTTTCCAGATTTCGAGATCCAGGTTTAGAGCAAAATTGCCAGTTGTATAATATTTATCTGATTCATTTCAAAATCGTTCCAAAATAATCGGAAATTCTTCGCCATGGCCGAAACGGTAAAACAACTCATTTTTGGGCAAAAAAAATTAAGTTAACATAGGTAAAAGAATTAAGTTAACATAAGCTAAAAAATCGAAAAATACCCATTTTCTAAAAATAAAGTGGCTTGTAGCTAGTAAACTGAAGGCTGTAAAATAGTCGATTTTAGTATATGGCATTTTTGACCACATTCCCGATATCTAGAGCCAAAAATAATTGCATATTCATGTTCTGCACATAGAAAAACCCTTGAAAGATCAAAAATTTTGTCCAGAATCGATTTCTATAACAATAGTAGTTCGCAAAAGCTATATAGACGTGTTTGACAAATGTGTATAAATAATGGACTTAAACTTATATAAAACGTACATGATAAGCTTCTCCGTAAATCCGATAGAAATTAGAGCAGGCCCAGTTCTATCAGACTGTAAAAAATTTTATTGAAAAAGTTGGAAAATTGACTCTTTCGGAGACAAAATTCATAAAAAATCATGAAAATTCCATTTTTAGAGTACAAAGAAAGATGAGCTTCCAGAGCAAGAAAAACAATCATATCAGGCAGAATTTTTATGCACTTTTTAATGTCCAAGATATCAGCTAACTTTTAGGATAGAAAAGGAAGAAATCGAGGATTTTGACCTGTCACGCTTTTTTTAACCGAATTAGCCAAAAATGCGAGTAAAAAGAGGCATTTTAAAAGTCATATTTCCGGGGTTTATCGAGCAATTTTGACGCGGTTTTTTGCTCGTTCGTGTCAAATTGCGTGCTGAACTACACAAAACAGCAAAAATTTACTTTAAAAAAGCTCAAAATTTTGGGTTTATAAAAAACCTTGCACGTCCCTACTTGAAATTTAGTATTTTAAGGAAACTCCTGGGGTAATTTTTGACTAGGAGGAATTGAATGCGTAGACTCTTGTTTCATGAAAAAATTGAATTTTTGAAAATTTTTTTTCAAAAATTCAATTTTTTTCATGTACGAGAGTGGGCGCATTCGATTCCTCATAAAATTATACCAAGGGATTTAATGAAGTTTCCCCAGGAGATTTTCGCTGACAATTTTGTTTCATATTGTTAAAAACAGTAGAGAACATGTTGGTATCGTTCTTATCCGGCAAAATCAGATTGTCAAATCCACGGTTTTCGAATTAACTAGTTTCTTTTTTCTAATTTTCACACTTTCATGAATGTATCTTCTTTTCTTAGATAGTGTCTAAAGTATAGAGATTACTCAAAGCACAGATTATAACTTTGCCATAGAAATTTAACACTCAGAAATTCTTTTATCTTGACCCCCCCCCCTACACTCAAAAAAGTATAAAAAGTCGCCATTTTTCAAGAATAAACTGGACTCCAGGTTCAGATCAAACACTCGATTTTTGTAAGCTTTTGTCAGACTCATTTCAAAATGATCGGAAATTGTCCGCCATGACCTAGAACGGTAAGATAACTCATTTTTGTAATTGATCTGAATAATATGAAATATTACAAAAGTTTGAAAATTAGTTATTCCATTGTCACAAAAACTGGAAAATTTAAATCCGTGAGTGGCAACTTTTAACGGTACCTTTTGACCCAAAATAAAAAGTACATTTTAAATACAAAAATTTTTAGATAATACATTAAAGGGCTATTGAAGTTTTGAACGGACCCCAAAAAATTATTTTTAAAAGAAAGAGAAATTTTTCTAGACATTTTTTGTTTTTACAGCACCACTTGAAAGTTTCATCTTTTCGAGATGTTTACATTTGAAGTTTTATTTCAAATTTTTCAAATTCCTGACTCCGACTGTATTAATAAATCTGTGTATTGAAGCGATTTGCCGAACATTATAATCGAATTTTTAGTTCATTGTTTTGCTATTTATTCTATGTTCTTCCCACCCCCAAGTTACAAATATATACTCATCAACAGAAGCTAAAAGCTTCGGTTTAAATGACTTCGAGGCCAGCGACGGATGGTTGACTTGCTTCTTATCAGAACTAGTCGATTATACCTCAAATTTCCGTTTTGTTGTTCATTATTTCAAATGTGGCCATGTGCTCGTAATAAACTTAAATAAAAAATCTTTATTAGAACGTTTTTAATTTAAAAACGACAAAAACACTTTAAGCAATGTTCTTTTAGCAAAAAAACGCGCGTTAAGGTTTGCATAAATGAGTTTGTAAATAAACTCTCTTTAAGTTCCTTCCCCCCTCTGAGGGGCTTAAAGAGGAGAAGCCATGGCGGGTTTTCGGCAAAAAATGTTTTCAGCGAAAAATGATCGAGTAACGTAAAATAAGCCTAAAATTGGATGAAAAATAGAAATATTATCCGAAAAAAATTTGAAATTTGAACGAAACTCATGTTTTCGTTTCAGAAACATTCAACCATAGAATCGAATCGGTCTCCTTTACTATTGGGTTGTATAATAAGTTGTTTCTGCTCAAAAAATACATCTAAAATCGGCATTTTTCGTTCATTTCCGATGAAATTTTTTTTCAGTAGTAAGCAAGGATGTATGTCGAATACGATCCAATCAGTCTTTTTGAGTGTAACTCATGTTTTCGTGTCAATACACAAATTTTTTGAGAGATCACTCTAAAAATTGGGCTCTCAAAGATGTATCCTTTTTTGGTAATTAGTAAAAGTAGTACGGGTAGTCCTGGTAGTACGAGTAGTCCCGGTAGTACGGTTAGTCCCGGTAGTACGGGTAGTGCCAATCGCTACCAAATATGCAAATTTTAGCAGAAAAAGATGTTTGACGTAAAATAAAAAACTTGGGAATTTTTTTTCTCGCCTAAAATATTTTTTTTCTCACCTATATTTTTTTCTCACCTAAAATATTTTTTCTCGGCAAATATTTTCTCTCTCCCTAAATTTATTTTTTCTCCATAAATAATTTATTTTTTCTCCATAAAAATTTTTTTCTGCCTTAGTCTAAGGCCTAGGCTTAGGCTTATCGCCATCGTGTTATCCATAGTCGAAAACTCCCGAGTACAAAAAATTAGCCGGTTTGAAGCTATTTTTGAAATTATCATATTTTGCATTTTTAACATTAATTTTTTATTTTTTACAAAATTCGTGTTAATTTTTGAATCAATCGATTAAATACAATTTTTAAAAAATATGGGTACTGGGTCCTATCACCCAGTAGCCATGTGTGCTAGCATCTACCAGCAACATGGGAAATTGCCAGTTGGTGACATAAATTTATTTAAGAAACAG
Organism: Acrobeloides nanus; assembly: GCA_900406225.1. Classification (NCBI taxonomy): domain Eukaryota; kingdom Metazoa; phylum Nematoda; class Chromadorea; order Rhabditida; family Cephalobidae; genus Acrobeloides; species Acrobeloides nanus. The sequence goes on along the minus strand of OZJO01006026.1, from coordinate 15,865 downwards.
ATAATCCAATTTTTTAAGAAAATATTTAAATTAGTTGGTGACAGAAAAAATAAACAAATAAACAAACTAAGCAAAAGAAATTATAAATTTTGCTGCGATCACCAAAGTATTGACTGATTTCTCCTAGGTATTGAAGAATTCGGTTCACACAGTCTTCATTATCTAGAACAAGAACATTTCTTCCAATGTTTAATTGCAAATATTGGGATAAAAGCAACTGAAAATTGCTTATTATTATTAAGATTATTCGAATCAAACCTTAGCATCATGGATTTGTTGATTAACACAAATACTGATAGGATTTTAAGATTTTGGTTGGATTGTTCCAGATTTTAATGACTCAACATGGATAGTAAAAGAATTGTGAATAAGCTGAGAAGTACCAAGCCATTCACCAAGTGAAACGTTTGGAGCACGAAACAAACTTTTTTGATGGCTATGATAACTTTCGCATGATTTGTCGTACGTGATGAATTTGCAAGATGATCAAACAAATTCCAGAAAAGATCGATATCTCGACCCATGTTGATATGATTATTGATCCAGGTTTTCCTAAATCATTTAGAAAACTTTTCTAGTTATAAGTTTACTTATAATAGTTGAACAGTGCAATTAATTGGTTAGCCTCGAAATTTGCGCCATTCCTCCCCCTAGAACTTCCTATGCCTAACTACTTTTCACGAGAAACATTTTTCACGTTGACGAGAAATTCCGAAAAAATTCTGGTTTTTCAGTATTCTCGATTTTTCAGATTATTCAAAAAGTCTTATTTTCTCTAGTTTCCTGCGCTTTTCATTGAACGGGTTTAATGAAGTTTATTCGGGGCGCTAAAAAATTAAGGAAGCCCGAGAAAATTGCATTTTTTGAAAAAACCCCATTTTTCGGGGTGGTGTGATACCACACCACCCTGGAGTGCCACACTATAACATTCCCGGTGTGCCACACCACCGACCACACCACCACTAGCCACATCACACGGTGTGTAAAAATAATATTGTAACTGAAAACATATATAAATTTATCCTGTAAAAGCGAGTCTGTAATTGCATCCCACACTTTTCATCCCTGTAAGTTGTAACTCCTGATCACAAAATTGATAGTTGTAACTGCGGAAAATCTACAGCGTCCTGTAAAAAAGTCGCTGTAACTCCTGACCACAGATTTTGGCCATGTAAAACTTCGTTGTAAATGGCAACCACCTGCATTAAGTCATCCGACCTTCTCCAATTGCTTTCGAGCGCTTCTGTCTGCTTAGCCTATGGCCTTGTCCTTAGCCCTAGTCTTAGGCTTAGTCTTGGCTCTAGCCTTGGTCCTTCCTTACAAGGGAAGTGAAGGAAGTGTCACAAAATTTTTTGCGAATCTATCCAAAAGTTATATATCATTTTAATGTACTCATCGAGTAGATTCCAAAAAAGTATTCCATTAAAATCAAAAAAGTTTAGAGATTGAAAAATTCCCTTCAAAAACGAAATTGTAAAAAGGGCAAAAGCGAACTTCATAACCCGGTATTCGAACCTTTGGTTGGATTGAAGATTTTTGCATAAAATTTTAACCATCCCAAAAATTCGGCAAAAATCTTTAGACCAAATTTAGCGCTGAAAGCGCGTTGGCCTAGGAATTTATTATTATTATTAAAAAGCGATTTTACCCGTTTTAGCGTGACTCTTAAAAATTTTCTTTTCAAATATGGCTTATACAATTTGTCTAAACGAGTACTTCAAATAAAAAATACAATTCAGGGAACTCTTTCTTTTTTATTTATTTATGTGCAATTAAATTTTTCGACAATTTTTATGTCATTTTTAATCAAATGTTGTCAGCGCGTAAAAATCAGCAGCTTTATCGAAAATCAGCACTTTTCTGAAAAATCAGCAGATTTGGCACCCTTGCTCAAATTTCTTACAACGTACGACATCCCCCTAATAAAATTTTACCATCCATTACATAGTTGCACATGTGTGTGATGCTGGTCCTATTTATATAAAAATTGAGAAAAATTTTTAGAGGTACCCCCTTAAAAGTGGTGACGATCGTATTCTCTGATCGTCCACTCAACTTTTATTTTGCACTATCAGTTTAAATCAAGCGTTCCAGTCGTCTGTAAGGACAGACAGACACACACATAGACTTTACACATTTATAATAGTAGGATGTAATACATTTTTATTTTTTAGAGTTCTAAAAATAATGCTTTTATCTCAAAGCAACAAATATTTTCTTAAAATAACAAATATATTCTTATTAAAAACTTCCATTCTTTTTATTTTGATAATAGTAATATTGAACATTAGCATCCGAATTTTATTAAGTAAGACTTAAGTATTGTATATTGAACGGATAGTTGTGGAGAAAGGTTAGTTATGGAGAAGGGTTGACTGGAGGATGGTACCACCCTCAAGGCGTTCAAAAATCGGGAAAAAGTTCTACAGGTCACAAACCGTCATGGTCAAATAGATAGGATCATCGACCAGTCGTACCACCTGCAGCCGTCTCTAAAAATGAGTATAAAAACGTTAAACAATAGGTAAATTTTGTAAAAAATTGATTTTTTGAAAAAGTGTTACAAAAATTAAAAAATAAGGGATACTTTAAATGATTAATTTCAGTCGGAGAATAGAGGGGGAGTACATGTCTTTCAATTTTTGAAAAAATTTCAACCGGTGGATGAAGGGGATGCACATGTTTTTCGAAAAAATTTTTGCTAAAATCTTATATTTTAAGCAAATTTTTTGAAAAAATGTGTGTTTTTAAGTTAAAAATGTTCAAACAATAGAATTTTTGTTGAAAAAATGGAAAATTTTGGACATTTTTGGTTTAAAAATGAAAAATTTTGGTCAAAAAATTTGATCAAAAATTTTGGGCAAAAACATAAGATGGACCAACGGAAAAAATTTTCAATTGTTCTAGGAATGGGGTGTGCATCCCCTGCACATTCCCCTTAATTATGCCACTGGACACTTATGTAATTTTTGAAATTCGGCCAAATTTGTTAGGGGGCAAGCATATAAGTTCTTAGGTGGGTCCATTTATGGACACCTATTCACCTATGCCTTGGGGAAGGGGGTAATATCCTATCCTTCACTCCCCAAGCCACAGATCTTCATTTTTGGGACGGTGGCCTCCGGACAAGCTCGAAAATGAAGACCCCCTCTTCCATACAAAACCTCCTTCTAAGAAAGAGTTGATTTGTAGAATGGGTATTGCGTGCGTGAGGAAGGGCTTGGCACAGATATAGAAGAAGGGTCGACCTGGGAGTGGAGAACATTTTTTTGCACCTTCAAAAATATAAGGAGAGCCCTTATGATTTTTTGCTGACCTTCAGTCTATCAATTTGTAATATTAAATCAATTTATTATTCTAAGAGTTTTTTCTACATTACCTATGACTGCATATAGATTTATTTATTCAAGATCAGAACAAAGATGACGGTCGTCCAACAAAATTACAAAAAAATGATTATTCAATCGAAGATGATATAAGCCCAGAAATTTTACAAATACATAAAGATAGAATGAAGGAAAGAAAATTAATATTTAATGGTACATACCCTAGTAATCATAACATAACACAAATTATATATCCAATTTTATATGCAATACTTTCTCCTGAAGTTGGTACTTTCAACTCTCTCCATTTTAAATTAAATTAAGGTTTATTGCAAACATATTTTAAGAGTTGGACGGGTTTTTGATGGTGGAAAATGGTTATGTAACCCATTGGAAATTAAGAACTTCGATGAATGTATAATTTATTCATTGGGCTTAAACAATGAAATAAGTTTTGAAGAACATTTACAAAAAATTTCTGGAAATAAATGTAAAATTCGTGCTTTTGATAAGGTATATTCTTGTTTTACTTAAAGGGGTCATCCATATATTCATAATCACTTAGGGGGGGGAGGGGGTAGCCAAATGATTACGATTGATTACGGGGGGGGGGGTCAGGTCAATAATTACGTAATCACAATATATCAAATTTTTCACCAAAATTGTCCAATTTTTTTCCATTTTTCAACAAAAAAATTTTAAACCAGCGCCGCAAACAAATTTCTTTTTTGTAAAAAATTACAATTTTTGTAGAAAAAATGAAAATTTTAGGATCTTTTTGATGAAAAAATAGGGAATTTTGGTCATTTTTGTTGAAAAATCATAATGGGAGACCATTATGATTTTTGAAAAAAATTTTCAAAAAATTTGGGGAAAAACATAAAAAATTTTAAGTTTTCCAAGAAATGGGGGGAACCTCCCCTCCTAGTTACGCCACTTATTGTAATTATCTTCATATGTTTTAAATCAAATTTTTATTAAAAATTGATAAATTTAAACAATGATTTCAACAAAATTGTCATCGAAAATTTTTGAGAATTTTACGCTTAAAAATGAGTATTTTTCAGCAAAAAATTTCGCCCCCGCAGGCGCGAAAAATATGGGCACTATGAATTTCGAAGGTGAATTTACGAAAGCGAAATTACGAACAAGAATTTTCGAAAGCGAACTTTCGAAAGCGAATTTTCGAAAAGCGAATTTTGAAAAGTTTTTTGAAAACGCAGTCATTTTTGATTTCGTTTTCGAATTTTCATTTTAAACATCTTTTCTTCTATTTTCAAAAATTCGCTTTTGAAAATTCTTGTTCGTAATTTTGTTTTCGAAAGTTCGCTTTCGAAAATTCATAGTGCCAAAATATGGGATTAAATTGGTTTTTGAAATTTTTTTAAAACTCGAAAAAATTGCCTTGGTCCCCCCTTATGTTTTTGCCCAAATTTTCGAAAAAAAACATAAGGGAGGACCAAGGTAAAAAATTTGGCCATTGATTACGTAAATCATGGGGGGGGAGGGGGTAGCCAAATGATTACGGTTTGAGTACAGGTGAGAAGGGGGGGGGGGTCAAAAAATCCGAAATTTTGATTACGTAATATCTGGATGACCCCAAAGGACCAGTCCAGTAAAAAAAAGTTGTCATTTTATGTATATATTCGGAAAGATAAATGGAGCATTTTTTGTTTTTACGGCATGTTCTGAATCGTTGTAGTTTTCGAGATAATTGCGTTCTATACGAACTATAATGTTATGCAAACAAAAAGTAAAAATTTGATCAAAAAAAGTTTGTCGGTCCCCCTCTGTCCCAAAGCTCGATTCTTTCAGAGCCGGTGCTTTAATACATTTTACGAATTACTTAAAGCATGTCGGGCAAAATGAGTAGCAATGCGCAAATCTGGTTTTATATATGCTTTAAAATCAGTCCTGATATAATGGTGCACAATTTTCAATTTCGCTTAAGAAGGAAATACGCATGATATCCAAAAACCATTTGAAAAATGTTCCTCCCGTTTGAAATCTTTCCAGAGACCGTGTCTTAAAATGAAGTTTTATAAGGTGCGGTTTTTTGCGTGAAAGTAGAGAGGATTTAGAGTGTAATGAGAAAAATTTAATTTTTTGAGTTTAGAAAAGTGAAAATTGGCTTTGAATTGTGATATAGATTTCCAATGTAAAGTTTGAATTTTGTAATGTTGGATAGTTTTCGTTTCAGTATCTAAATTTTATTGAATCATACAATGCTGCAATTTTGTTCATGAAATGATTTATCGAATATTACAAAAACTGAATTCGAATGATTAAACGTTTTTTTCCATATTTTTTCTATAAATATTCTCAGTTTTGTGCAAATTTTCGATTTAGTGTAAAATTTCGCAGTTTTGTATAAAATAATTGCCGTTTTGTGCAAAATTTTGTATTTTTGACAAAATTTGAGAAATATATCAAGTAAGTTTTTTGTTGATGTAAACAAAAAGTAATTGTAGTTTTTAACTGTAGAAAAGCCTAATAACGAGCCAAAGCCGGTCGGAGACCGGCCTTGGCATACGGATTGTTATAACAAATTTTTAAATAAAATTTTTAAGCGATTTCAAACTAATGAAACGATATCAAGAATTAGAAAGATTGGTGGTGAATTTCAACAAGCAACAATAACGCCAATAACAAATTCGAAAAACATGGAATATTCATTGGCAGATTTATTTGAACAGCATAATGATACACATATCGAAATTTTAAAAGTTGATATTGAAGGTAAACTTTTTGAGTTAAACAAATACATATAGCATAGGCTTATGTATCCTTTCTTTGAAAAGTATATTTTGGTTAGTCTTTATATTTTAGGCGCTGAATATATTATTATCGACCAACTTTTTAAAATACCCGTATGTCAAATCGTTATAGAAGTCCATGGGAAAATTACATTCCAACAAAATGATCCGCTTGATATCAAAGAAACTTTGAGTTTATTAAGAAATATTTCTAGCCATGGATTTTATTTCTTTTCTTATGAAATCAATGGTTGGGGCCGTTATATTCAATCAGATGTTGCCGAATACAGTTTTATACATGAATCATGTTTAAAAAAATACGGAGTTAAAACAATTTTTGGAAAGTTTTTAAGTTGAAATTATTTAAAATAAAAAATATTAAAAATTTTTTTAAAATCATTACAATTTAAAAAATTATAAAATATAAATATAATTCGACCTTCGGGAAATTTAAAGAAAACGAAAAATAATTACCAACATTTTAAATAAGGGGTTTATGCTTATATTTAGGCTTGAATAGAGTTTCTTTTGGTTTCGAATTTTTTAGGTTTTTCGGTTTTAGATGGTCGGTTTTGGTTTCAACTTTATCAGTTGTGACCAATCAGTTTCGGTTTTGGCTGTTCGGTTTTCAAACGTTCGGTTTTTATAAATTCTAGGCTTGGGCTTAGCTTATGCTGAAGCTTAAATTTACAAGGAAAGATATCAATCGTGACTTCATGTTGGTGCCCCCAAATTAAGTTTCTCTATGGGTCAAGTTTACATAATATATAAACGTTCCTTTCACATGTCGCTTATTCGTTTTTTGGCATTTTTTCTATATTCTTTAACACTCAAATGGTTCTTCGAAATTTATGTAGTAAATAGTATTTTCAACTGTGCTCTACACGATGCAAACAAAAATTTTCGAATTTTTTTCTGAGTGGGGTTTTGACGCTCTTCTTTTGAAGGACATCTTTCAATTTCGAACATTTTTTGTAATGGTTATATAATACAATTTCTAATCATTCGATTCGCTCAACAATGATTAGAAATTGTAGGCCATAGCCCAAAACGGTTGTTTACCGTTTTGGGCTATTTCAACAATTTGGATGAAGCCTTACAAAAAACTAGATTTTTGTTCTGAACCTGGACCACGAATCTGGAGCAAAAAATAAAGTTTTTCAAAAAAGATTTTGTAAGTGTTCTGTTCTTGACAGCATGCACGATAATGGTTGGCGAAATAACCGATACTAAGTGGCACGAAATAGAGATTCTATTGCTTATTTTTATTTTATTTTTTCATTTTTCCAAAAATTAGGGGGCATGCTTGGGCAAGGGGGGGGGGTACTGTATATAAAATTTGAAAATTCTTTAGATTAACGAAGTTTGCTATAATTTATTTATATTCGGAAAATTCATGAAAAATGGAGCATTTTTTGTTTTTACAGTAAATTCTGAATCGTTATCGTTGCTGAGATAATTGCGTTTGAAGTTGGCAATTTTTTGAAATTTATTTTGAATTTCCCGCCAAGATCCTGATTTTCAATCTACGCGGGAAATTCAAATTTGTTTGTCAAAAGCTAAAAGACTTAAGACAGATTGTCTGAAGGTTGTTAAAAATCGAGGTACCAACCTAGAAAATGATTTTTCTAAATTTGGCCTATAAAGTAAGTACTGCATGTGAGAATTACGAATCCATAAAGCTTTAAGTATAAAATTTTATCCTCGCCGAGATAGTGCGCTATGAAGTTGAGTACCTTGACCATATGCCCAAAAATGTACCCCCAACTTAAAATCTCCATATCTCAGCCATTGTAAAAGATTTTCAAATACGGTCTTTTTTATTTTATTCGTATGATATTGTAGTAAAATTTTGTAGAACATCACTTTTTAATTCAAGCTAATTTCAAGGAGATATGGTTATTTTATTGAAATTTTGGTAGCATTGTAAAGGGTCCAATTTTACACCAAAATAGCTCTAGAAAACCAAAGGTAAATCGGAGGCCAGGTTTCAAAGCGTATTTCACAAGAAGAATACCAGTATGAATAAATAAAAAATATTTTAAAAAATTTAGGTCGACGTTTTTGAGATATAGCCTTATGAAGTTGGCCATCCCGAGCTACACAAAAATTGAAAATTCTTTAGATTAGCGAAATTTGTCATAATTTATATATATATTCGAAAAATTCATGAAAAATGGAGCATTTTTGTTTTTACAGTAAATTCTGAATCGTTATCGAGAGGCGCAGGTTCGATCCCCGATCCTTCCTAAACATTTTTGCTTTTTAATTAATGTTTTTTTGTTGAAAAAAATGAAAATAGAAATTGAAAAAAAGCGAAAAAAAATTAACAAATTCGAAAAAATTGTAACAAATTGAAAAGAATTGAAAAAATTCGAAAAAACTTGAAAACAAGTCCGAACGAAAGCTCTTGATCAGAAAACGGGAAAATTCCGATAAAAACGGGGAAATTTCGTGCAATACAGTGGGAATTTCTGTAAAAAACGGGCAAATTTCTGTTAAAAAGGAGAACTCGGTCTTCAGGGCGTTTAACGATCTAATTGGTGTCTACCATTGCTGAGTAGGGCCGTGCCTGCTATGAAACATTAGATAACAACTTAACTGTTGTGAGATTTAATGAGTCCTGGCCTGATGGAGCGCCCACGTCGGAACAAGAGATTGACGATTCGGGTGTACCCTAGAGGTATATTAGATAAATTAACCGGAAATGCTGTAGCTTGGTCAACCTGGGCCGCGCCCTAGATATACAAATGATTGCCTACGAGGTTGCATAACCCCGTTTCTGACCTCGCGCAATGCCCGCAATCAATTTCTTGCATAAAATTATCCCTAATAGGTCATCTTTTTGATAAAAAATTTTCGAAATTTTTTCGCCAAAAAACGGCGAAATTCCAGTGTTTTAAAGCCCACCCTAATCTATTGTGCCAGAGGCATCGTATATTATAACTAATCTTTTTCCAACAAAAAAATTTTTGAGGGGGGTACCCCCATAAAGGTGGTATCAATCGTCTTCTCTCATCGTCCATTACAACTTTTGCAATGGTACATAAGGTTTAAATCTAACGTTCCGGCTCTAGGACTTTTCACAACGATATAAAAAATAGCAGGGATCGATTTTCTCCACTTTCCCATGGTCAAAATCAAAAAATTCCTTCATATTCGTGTTCTCCATAACGAAAACCCCGGGATACAAAAAATCAGTCGATTTGGAAAAGAATTTTTAAAGGGGAGAACCACTTTCATCCGAAAATCCGGTTTTTGATAGAAACAAAGTTTTTACACATATGATTGGTCATATATAGGGTAAAAAATTGTGAGAAATCGGCTCCCGCCATTATTTTTTGACCATGACTTCAAAAAAGTAGTCAAATAGCTAAAAAATCGATTTAAAAAAATTCAATGTGCAAAAACGGCTTTTCCGTCTAGAACAAATCTTCGCGACATACTCTGGTTTTTTGACCGAATTTTTGACAAAGATTACAGGGTGGCGCAAAAAAATGGCACTTTTGAGATTTCGATAATCACCCACAAAGGTCACTTTACTAATTTTTTTCNTTTGACAAAGATTACAGGGTGGCGCAAAAAAATGGCACTTTTGAGATTTCGATAATCACCCACAAAGGTCACTTTACTAATTTTTTTCACTTTGATAAGTTCTACAGAAAAGCCAGACACGTAGAAATTTTGTTATAAAATTTTTGTTATAAAAAAATTTCTACGTGTCTGGCTTTTCTGTAGAACTTATCAAAGAGAAAAAAATTAGTAAAGTGACTTTTGTGGGTGATTATTGAAATCTCAAAAGTGCCATTTTTTTTTGCGCCACCCTGTACTATTTTAAACTTTAAAAGGTTCTCAGATCTTGAGGAAAGTAGAATAAAAATTAATTTGGGTTGTTCGAAACGATTTGAATCATACGGACTCTTACAGATAGTTAGCTTTAAACGACATTCATATTAAAGAAATTCGAAAAAAATCATTTTTTCGCCGTGAAATATAATATAGTGCATTTTCAAGTGCTCTTTCAAATACGCGAAAAGATCAAATTGTTGACCCCATTTCTAAGGTACATTCATTTGAGTCTATAAACTCGAATAAATGAAGCCACCTCCGAAGTAGTGTTACCAATTTTGATTATTTCTAAGCATTTTTGCAAAAAAAATTTGTTGAAAAAAAGCCTTTAAAATCATAATGTTCCCCATTATGATTTTTTACCAAAAAGGCCCAAAATTTAGACATTTGTAAAAAAATGTAAAAAATTTTCATTTTAATCTCTCGAACCCTTGAAAGTGCCGGAAATGGCGTAGCCTTGGTCAGTGGCGTACCCGGGGGGGGGGGCAAGTGGGCCCGGCTCAGCGTTCGATTGAGCTATCGGGCGATGGAAATGGATTTAAACTCGATTTTTGGCGAATTTTCGAAACGTGGGAGCAATCAAAAAACAACCTGTAACTTCCCAAAGCGGTATAGATAAAAGATGTAGAGGGGATCGATGGAAGTGAATGAGTGGTCGTTGAGACCCTGAAACAATTTCTACGAGGAGTTATGGCCATTCGAAAAAAGATAAAATTTCGTTATAGGACCCTAACTTCAAGTGCCAAACGACCCCTAGGGAAATTTTTTTTCAAAAAATTTTTATACCATCATGTTAAGCACGTTCGAAAACAGTAAAATGTATATTTGTAACGCACCGCTGTTTTATTGTTAATATTTCCTGTAGAACTAAGTTTTAGTCATGAATATAAAAAAGAACATTAATGGAAAAAACTAAATTATAGTTAACAAATGGAAACATACAAAATAGAAATATTTGTAATTTGTTGCATTTTACTTTATGCTATATATGCTTTATTTATATATGATAATAATGATCCAATATGGTATATTTTATGATACTATATAGTTTACTTTTATGCATTGTACAGGCTGGGCCAAAAAAAATCGGAATGTTTTGCTATTTTTGAGCATATTTTGCCGAAAAAAATTTTTTAATTTTTTCTTCCAAAACAATCCTAAATGGGGGTTTTCTATTCGAGAAATCAATTGCGAGCATTAAAAAATGGTGAAATTGCTTCCTTGATCCTGAATCAGCTCAAAAAACCATATTTTTGCGATTTTTAGGGTTTTTTTTGGCTGATTCAGAGTCAGGGAAGCGATTTCAAGATTTTTCAATGCTCGCAATTGATTTCTCGAATAGAAAAACCTCATATAGAGTTGTTTTGGAAAAAAATTTTTTGGCGAAAATTTCGTCGGGGAATGTCTTCAAAAGCTCTCTGCACCATTTCCGGATCGATTTCACCCACTTCATCAATAATTCGATCCTTCAACTCACCCAATCCTGGAAAGTGGGTATCGTCATAAACCTGAACAAAAAATTAGTCAAATTTTTCGATAAAAATTCATCTGGCTTTTCAAATAACCCCAAAAGAAGAAGTCCATAGGCGCGCAAATAAATTGAACGCCCTGTATTTTTAGCTTAAAACAGTTTTCACAAAAAGGCGCGAATAAACAAAAGTGGGGACCACGGTATATGATCAAAATTTATAAATCAAAATTTATAACACAAAATTTATAATTTTTTATATTTTTAAAAAATCGCAAGTTATGATCCCCCCCCCCCCGGCTGTGCCGGGAGATGCCCACTCTTTTGACCTGCAGCCTAAGGTACAATAGGATGACACCATCATCCTATCATGACTTTTGGGCCCCTGGTGCAGCCGGGGAGTATCATCCTATTGTGACCTTAGGGCCCTCGGAGCCGGGGGTCATAACTTGCGATTTTTTAAAAATATAAAAAATTATAAATTATTTTTATAAATTTTGAAAATTATAAATTTTGATAGGGAACCGGAGACCACACGTGCACAAATCCCCTGGAATTTCGGGGGGGGGTGGGTCACCCGCAACCCGTAGGCCAAAAAAATTGCGGCCGAGACTCACACGGCTCGCGGGATGCGGGCGAAATGAGAGAAAAAATTTTTTTGTCGGAGATCCCGTCGCGATAAATTATCCCCCCCCTTTAGGGCCGCCACAAGCACGGCACAAGCTATCGTACGAAAGTACGATGGCATCGTACGAAATTCGTACGATATCTTGTGGCCATTTCGTCCGTCGTACGAGTGTATTTTACACTCGTACGGTGACTTTGTACGATAGCTTGTGCCGTTGCTTGTGGGGACACGATAGCTTGTGGCGACCCTTAAGGAAAAAATTGATAAAAACATGTTAAAAATAGATAAATTTTTGATATTTTTTACATGCTAGTTTTTAGCACCCACAATGTGCGTTTTTGTAAAAATAATGGACATCTTATGAGTTTTGCAAAACAAACTTACCATCCTCCAAGAATCAACATGAGTCAATGCAAACCAATATTTGGCAAAATTACATTTATTGTAATTGTAACAAGTGACAAGAAAAAGTAATGATTTTTTTTATTATAAACCAGCAATCAAGTCTGGTCATTTAGTTCGACAAATGATGTTGAAAAGTTGGAAATATAAGTCCAAATAATGTTTTCTAATTAAGCTTTGGAAAATAGCTCCACTAGAAGCAGGCTTGCGATAATCCTTTAAATAAAGGTTTTGCCTTTATTTTTGAGCAAAACCTTTATACCTTTAACCCTTTAACGTGGCCAATATCATATCGGTTGAATATTATGAAAAAATGTTATTTTCGGCATATTGAGATCATACTGATTCGAACTGTGTAACTTTGATGTTAATAGCATATGTAGATCATTGTCCCATACAGGCACAAATTGAATGTTCCATATTTAGGCCATTCAAAAATCGAAATTCTCGGATTTTTTCGAAACCACGCTAGAAATGTTCTCCATATTGAAATACATCTTCCAGAAAGAAGTTTCGGCCAAAAAAACTATCTTGGGTGATTTTTAGAAAGGTTAGAAAATTCAAAAAATACATGTAAAATCGATGATATTGAGCTTCGGACAAGGTTTAAAATTTTTTGTGACGCGAGTTTGGAATAAAAATGACTTTAAAAACTTTTACATGCATTAATCTCATTTTATAAAATCATCTTGGAGCGCGCTCGAACTTTTTAAGACAACCTTTGAACACTTAAGAAAACCTCTCGTAAAAAATGACATATTTTGTGGCCTGTCCCATATATGGGACAAATCTTTATGGTCGTTTTTATTGAATAAAAAGCTACTTTGACTAAAATTTTTTGACGATAATTAGAAAAATACTTTATAATCATCAACTCTATCAAAGTGAAAAATTTTGTAGTGCCCTCTAATAATGATAAAAAATAACAAAATCAAACAAGTCCATTTTTACTATTAATAAATAGTGCCTAAGCTCCATCAATAAACAAGCTCAGATATATTTTTTGGCAAGTGTTAGTCGATCCATTCAACCAATCGACGTGATTGGTTTTTTGCGAAAGAAGCACAAACAAGTGACTCAATTTTTCAAACAAAAAAGGAGAAATACTTTTTAAAAAAAATTCTTTACTTAAAGGTTCATGCCTTTAAAACTCTTTTTTTCGAGTTTCTCAACCTTCAAAATAAAATTTCATATCGCAAGCCTGACTAGAAGGGTACATTTTGGCACTATTATTATCTCATACCTTATCCAAGGCCGTAGCCAGAAAGCAGGGCAACGCTAAAAAAATTTTTCATTGAAAAAGTTTACTTTTTTAAAGGAAAATTGGTAAAAACGATATTAAAAAATAGGTAAATTTTGTAAAAATTTATATTTGTGAAGTAAAATTTTTTTGTTGAAAAAATTCAAAAATCATAGCCACAAATTTGCGATTGCAATTATTTTAAAAACTCATATGCGATTAATCGCAGCGATTGCGATTATTTTCAGCCGATTTAAAAAAAACACGAGCATATCATAAATTTTGATATCATATGCTGCATATGATATCAAAATTTTTATTCAACAATTGCAATATAAACAATGATTAATCAAAATAAGTGAGAAATAAGAATAATAAAAAACAACACTAATAATTTAAAGTTATCACCGGTAAACACTTATTCAAAAAAATCAGCTTCTCTGCTTTATCTGCAAGGAGGTTTGTTCTTCTGTAATCAAATACATCCCTTGCAACAGAAAAGAGTTGCTCGCTTGCACACTTGTTACAGAAGGCGATAGATAACGACGCGCCAACTTTGCCAAAATTGAAAAGCTTTTATCAGATTTCTGAAAATTTTCAAATTTTTATGTTTTTTAAGCGAATCTAACTTTCCACCAATCCAAAGGGTCTTCATCCGGATCAATACACTTCATGTTTAAATAAGTTTCATCTCGATCATTACATCGCTCGATTGTTCCACTTCAATTTGCTCAGCACTAAACATATCCCTGTGTCGTCTAAAAAAGGAATTTTTGTTATTTGACCACTTTGGAGAAGGAGAGATAATATCTGTAATGACAGAACAGATAAGAAATTTAAATGACGTAAAAACATACGTTCACTTAGCGGATTAAAGAGTATTTCTTTGGCTAGTTCATGAATTCTAAAAAAATTATAAAAAGTAACAGTAAAATTTAAATTTTACTTTTGGTCTTCGACATCAAATTTTCCCTCCAGCAATTCAAGATTAATTCACACATCGTCTTTAGTTGAGGATCCATCAGGTTATGGATTTCTGCTTTCAATAATCTTGCTTGAAGTTTTTCGGTTTATACAAAAAGAAGTCGTATATTTTTTGCAACAAATCATTTTAGACGTCTTGAAATTCGCAATTACTTGCACATAATTTTGTTGTTTTCGTTTACAATCCCAGGGTCGCTACAAATTCGCGCAAATAGGCTCGACGGCGTCGAAAAGTGCACAAATAGAGCGCAGCTACACGCAAATTGATTTCTGTCGTGACGCAACTTGTTGCATTTGCGACGATTGTTTGCGTCTCGACAAGATTTTCACCCGTTGAGATGCGTCTCGATGATCCTGAATTCTGTGTACTGGCACGGGATATAAAACATCATAGCCATTTTGTGTCAATACATCTATCGAGTTCAGGCGTCTCGACGGGTGAAAATCGTTATGGAGACGCGAAAATCGTTCATTAGTTTTTTTTGGATAATCGCAAAAATTTATGGAAATGCGATTGCGATTATTTTGCCCAAATTTTATGCGATATTGCGATTGCGATTATTTTGCCCAAATTTTATGCGATATTGCGATTGCGATTAATCTCATCGTCATCATCTCTAATAAAAAGACCATTATGAAAATTTTTTCATTTTTCAGATTTGATGTTGGGCATTTGCCCCACCTACCCCCTGTCCCCTAGCTACGGTCTGGATTATCTAAGTTCAAAACTACTACCATTTCCGAAACTGTTTGCATAAAATGGAATATTTCAATGTTTAATATTTGATATTTTAGTAATTATCGAGTTGCACAAAATTCACTTCAATGCTATTTAAAATCTACAAATTATACTTTTAAATTCATTGAAATAGGTATTACAGGTTGCGTTAAAAGTTCGTGATCACTTTGAAATTTCATGCTAGACCCCGTAAGAAAATTTCAAAAATTTTCAGATTCTGAAAGAGCTTGTTGAAAAACGGTAATCCCCAAAAAATCATCAAAAAATATTTTCAGGGTCTCTTGCTACGGCGGTTGCAAGATTTTGATCCATGTTCGAATTATCATAACTCAAAAGCTAAAATAAAATTGTTAAAGGTAGTGTGCAAGCAATTAAAATTTAAATTCCCGCCAGAGCAGGAATTTTCGTTTTAATACACAACTTTTGAGTTTCAAACTCCTTCGTTATATGCTCATCAAATTTTTTCTCCTTAA
>OZJO01006020.1:0-11240 GCA_900406225.1 Acrobeloides nanus | reverse complement strand
CAGATGAAGATTCTACATTCGAACGGATTTACCGATGAGGAGTTATATAATCAAAAAGCTGCGATTTATAGCAATACGGTTCATTCGATGATGACCTTGATTAAAGCAATGCATGAATTGAAAATTTGTTTTGAAAATCCGCAAAGAACGGTAAGATTGAACGTACTCGATTATACTTAAGAGGCCATATAGGCCATTTTGAACTATTTTTGTCGAAAAAGGTGGCACGTTCTTTTAGCTCATCTTGCATGAGTCATTGCCCATACCTATACCATAGATACAAAACTATTTTTTTAAACTATAAATTTTTAGCATGACGTTAGAATTGTCTTGGAAGTTGTCAAACATAATGAAGAATCTGAACCCTTCAGCCTAGAATTATCAAGTGCATTAAAAAGGTTATGGGCAGATGAAGCCATCAGAGTGAGAACATATGAAAAGAGACATGAATTTCATCTCCAAGAATCGGCCAAACAGTAAAACTTGAAATCCAATCATGAAATTTAAAAAAGTTTTTCAGTTTTCTCGACGATCTTGATCGCATCTCTGATTCTAACTATAAACCTACAGCACAGGATGTGCTATACACACGTATAAAAACTACTGGTATCGTAGAAATTCATTTCACGATTAAACAATTCAACTTTCGGTAAATTTTTATAATTTTATATATATGTTGCAACCGATATTGAGATTCAACCGACTCGGAACCGATTATGAGTTCTCAAGATCGGTTAAAGGGGAGGGGGAAACTTGCGGTACGTTGAAGGCGAAAAAAATTTATTTTTGAATTTTTGCAAAAAATGACCCTACTACCCCTAATTTTATGCGAAAAATCGATTGCGCGTATTTCCGAAGCTTGAAAATGCTTCCCTGACCCTGAATCAGAGAAATAAGGGTGTGTATTGAAGCGAAAATATGAAAATTTTATATTTCTCTTCTAAAAACCGACTTTTTAGACTAATTTCTAGGCGAAAAATCGATTGCGCGCATTCCCGAAGATTGAAAATGCTTCCTTGATCCTGATTCAGGAAAATAAAAGTGTGTATTGCGAAAATATGAAAATTTTAGATTTCATATTTTCGCTTCAATACACACTCTTATTTCCCTGAATCAGGATCAAGGAAGCATTTTCAAGCTGGATGGTCTTTGTCGTAAAACCTCATACGGAATTTACAGATGACAGTATAATCAAAAAAGTTATCGCCTTCGAAAATATCGATTTTTTATTAATTTTATAACTTCCAAAGGCTATAACTCGGCGAGCATGAGGTTTTATGACGAAAGTCACATCAATCCGTGATCCTGAGATTTTTTCCAATTTTTTAAGCACAAAAATCCAAAATTTGAAAAAATTCAGAATTTTGTCACTTTCACTTTTGTCACTTTGCTCCGATCCCTGGCTTAGACTTAGGCCTAAGCCTAGATTATCGGTTAACCTATATTGGGAACTCATAATCGATTAAACAATCATAAGCCAAGATTATTGTCTCAAAATCGGTTACCCAATCCTGGGCACTCATAATCGGTTAACCATCTCTGAGTCGGTTGAATCTCAATATCGGTTGCAACATATAAAAGAATACTCGATATCTTATACAAGATACCCGATACCTTATATACGATACACCATACTCTATCTAATCTATTTTTTAGCGTTTTCGATGTTGGTGGTCAACGTTCTGACCGTAAAAAATGGATTCATTGTTTCGAAAATGTCAACTCGATCATTTATATTACAGCTGTGTCCGAATACGATGAAGTTCTCAGAGAAGATGGCACAACAGTAAACTTTAGCTTTTTCAGTCTCACGAAAAAATGTTTAGAATCGACTTGTGGAATCCGTTCGTTTGTTTGATTTCATCTGTAATTTGCCTTATTTCATCAAAACCTCGATGATTTTGTTTTTGAATAAAAAAGATTTATTTGCGGAAAAAATTCCGATATTTCCCATAACTTCAGCTTTTCCAGAATATGAAGGTAGATTTTTTTAAGTGTTGGTTGTTTAAAAATTGAATTTTTAGGACCTCAAACATACGATGATTCAATCATTTTTATTAAAAAGAAATTCGATTCAAAAAATTTGAATCCTAAAAAAACCATATATTGCCATCAAACATGTGCGACAGATACAAATCAAGTTCAAATCATTTTGGAAAGCGTTATCCGCACGATTATTAATCATAATTTAAGTAATAGTGGGCTGAGATGAATTTTTTAAAATTTTCTATGTATAAAGTGACTTATATTATTTTATATCTAGAGTCAGTTACTGCTTTTCAATAAAAAAATCTTTTGAACTTTTTTTCACGACCTTTGAAGCTAGTGAATTATTATTATCGAAGATACTCGTCTCATAGAAATTGATAACAGGTTCAATTCTAAGCTGTGCTCAAAGTTTTTTTTGCAAAAAATAAAAAATGGTTTAAAATTTGATTACGTAATATTGGATGACCCCTTATCAATGAAGATTTTTAAATCATTCCATGGAACGGGCTGTACAACAACTCTTTATTAATCCGAATAAATAAAAATTTTATATGATTCTCCAGTTTGCCAACTAAGGTTTTCAAACCATATAAACTTTGATGGGCGTTCAGATTCGGTAAACACGGCATTTTCACCAGCATCGCAATGCCATTCTCCACCATATTTAGAAGAAAAGCCTTCGTTTATGCCATCGATAATACTTTGGTTATCGTAAAAATACGAACCAGTTTCTTGCATGCCTGAGCTAATAGCAGAAAGTACAGTTCGATTGCTTTCTACGACCTGGCTTACTGTTTGAGTAGCAAATTCGACCATTTCGTCATCCATATTAGTCTCTCTAATAGCGTCTTTGGCGTTAAAAGCACCCATACTAAAATTGATATAGAAGAAAAAAAGTAGACAAAGAAAATTGTAATAAAAAACGTTGCTCTAAAAACAAATTGTTATAGACTGAGAGAAAATTGAGAAAAGTTCGTACCACTAATAGAATGGAATAAAAAAACAATCCGCTCAATGACAACAACGTCTTAACAGTCAATAGAACGATTTGAATTATAGTGTAGCCCCCGCCGTCTTATGTGTTTTTATGTAGCTTATTCTTGGGTAAGTAGCAGCTGTCGGGCTGCTGTACCCCACGAGTTTAGTCTCTTTATGCAATAACCAGTCTGTTAGTATGTATGCTTAATAAATAGTTTAGTAGCCATTTCCTCTCTCACAAACTAGGCCCACAAGGCACATACAGTTAACCACATGGTAATCCAACTACACAAGTCCTACTGTTACAATAGTGCGGTAGAATAAACCAGTCAGTCACATAAGAATGTTCCAAACCTTAATTGATTCTCAAAAACCCAATTTTACGTTGATTTTTTGATTTTTCTAACTTGTCTAAAACACCCTATATAATTTTTTTCGGCCAAAATTTATATCTATCCGATGTAATTCAACACGGAGAACATTTCTAGCATGGTTTCAAAAAAATCCGAGAAACTTCGATTTTTGGGCCATTTTTACAAGAGAGCACAGTAGGAGGGTCAGAAAAAAAATTTTTCTCGGATTTTTTCGAAACCACGCTAGAAATGTTCTCCGTGTTGAAATACATCGGTCAGATTGAAATTTTGGCCGAAAAAATTACCTAGGATAATTCTAGACAGTTTAGAAAAATCAAAATTTCAACGTAAAATTGGGTTTTTGAACTTCGAATAAGGTTTTGAATTTTTTAGAAACCGAATTTTGACTCGAAACGACTTTTAAAAATTTTCCCATGCGTCAATCTTGCTAAATAAATTCAATTTGGAGCGCAGTCGAACCGTTTAACACTATGCCCTTTCAAGTTCGAGTGTTCAAGAAAACGCTATGTGCGTCTGTGCTATCACTGTCACTTTAAGTCCAATTCTGTCACGGTCAATACCAATCGATAAGGCTCGGTAAGAGAAGAAAAATGACACCAAAATCATGGAGTGTCCTTCAAAATAAAAATTTATTCGAGTGTTCAATGTTAACCCCCGATATTTTGATTTTTTCAATTTTTACGGGGGTACCCCCTATTTCCAGACTCACAAGGAATCATCACCCAGAAAATTGTCTTCTCCAGAAAGTTGTCTTCCATGGAAAAATCGCAAAAGTGCGCCACCCTGTATTTTTTAAAACTTTTTTAACATATAAATCTTATACGATTTATTGAATTTTGCATATTTTGGAAAATTAATTTAATACATCATTGATAAACTTTGTTTAAAAAATTCATTTTTGTTTCTTCATTATAAAAAATTTACTTTTTGGACTCTTGTGTTTTGGTATATTTTTTAAAAATGTCTCATGTTGTTTAAAACGTTGCTAGGTATCGTAAGTTTTGACATCCTTTCTAAAAAGTTTTGACATCTTTCTATTCGGTATAACAATAAGAATTTGACAAAAAAAAACTTAGTTATGACTACCACAATCATTTTCAAAAGAAGTTTACGATTTTCAAAGAGCTAAAACATCATAGGACAAAAGACAAAAGAAAAAAATTAAAAATTTTTAATATTTGAGTATTCTCGGAATAACTAAATCTGTTTCTGAGTAAAGATCATAAGATCTTCAGCATATAAATATCTGCTATTATGCCATCTTTTTTCAACATAACGATGATGTTACTTTTTCTTTTGGTGTTGATCTGTTATGGTCATTCATTGCCGATCAATTCCTTTCGATCCTCATATAATGCAAATATTGAAAATCCGGAAAATTTATCAAAGTTTTTTGACTATTATCAAAATGCGCTCTATTATCCTGGTCAGAAACTATCTGCAGTGGATGCGATGACTCTTTCGAACAATCAAGATGATCTCTATTATCCGGGTAAGTATTATAATTATTTTTCATAAAAATCCTATTTTTTAAGTATATGACATGGAGAAAGAGCCAAAGTCTATGTTACAAAAGAGAGCTCAACTTTTTGTTCGTTTTGGAAAACGTTCGAAGTCATTTGAACCTTTGGCTTTGGAAAAGACTCCTCGACCATACTTCAAAGATGATGAAAATGAAAAAAAAAAAAATTTTCCATCTTAAAATATGACGTTATGTGTGTGTTAATTTTTTATATTGAATAAAACTTTTATTATGTTGAAGCATAAGTTTGTGCTTTTACTGCTGATTACCCCTTATTGAGATATTCAACCTTAGTAGGTAGAAATTGACAAGACCTTTTTTCCAAATGCGTAGAAGTTTGAATAATAACTTTATTCAGCGACGTTTTGACGCTTAAAGGACCAGTTCAGTCAGTTACAACCATATAAAAAAAATGAGATATTCGGAAAGATCATGAAAAATGGAACATTTTTTGTTTTTACGGCATGTTCTGAATCGTTATAGTTTTCGAGATAATTGCATTTGAAATTTTGAATTTGTTACAAGTTCTTCGTTGTAATATACAAACTTTTATGAATTTTTTGCGAAAAAATCGATTTTTGCATCAATTTTTTAAATTTTCATAAAATGAACATTGCAGCAATTTTTATAGTTAAATGAGGCGAACAAAATGACACCAAAACTATCCAATTTGAACATTGTTTGGGGTTATTGAAACGAAAATTCTGATTTATGTTTTCGTTTCAATAACCCAAAACAATGTTCAAATTGGATAATTTTGGTGTCATTTTGTTCGTCTCATTTAGCTATAAAAATTGCTACAATTTTCATTTATGAAAATTTAAAAAATCAATTTTTCCTCCAAAAATTCAAAAAAGTTTGTGTATTACAACGAAGAGCTTGTACACAAATTCAAAATTCCAAGCGCAATTATCTCAAAAACTACAACGATTCAGAACATGCCGTAAAAACAAAAAATGCTCCATTTTTCATGATCTTTCCGAATATACCATTTTTTCATATGGTTGTAACTGTTTGGACTGGTCCTTTAAATCTTTATCACCATTTCCTCTCGATAACAACTTTTGTTTTGACTCTTTTTCGAACAATGATTCTTTTCAAAGTTTCGTTTTTCTCTAATAAAAGTTTTTCTCTAATCCCCGTGGTTGTATTTTTCGACCCATCTATAGAGAGATTGTATTAGAGAGGGGTTCTATTAGAGGGAGTGGTGGTATTTATCAATTAAATTTTGGAAAAATTTTTTGAGCATACGTCGAGATTTTATTGTGAATGAAATCGAGCTATAAAAAACATAAGAACATTTATGTCGTAATGACACTTAAGATTAAAGGTGACTTTCGGATGTTAGTTTTGTCTCTAGGCGACAGAAAATTTTTTTTTGAAATTGTCATAATGTTTGAACATTTAAATGTTTGCCATCATTTCCTAACAATGGCAACTGGTTTTTAGCCTGTTAGAACAATGATGTGAATTTTAAATGATCGTAGGCATAAAAAGACCATTTTCTAAGAAAAAACTTCTTAGTATGATTGAAAAAGAGTTTTTGTACATGACCCGACAAAGTGGGGAGGATTGTATTAGAGAAAATACTGTAGTTTTAAAAAAGAAGCTTTTCTAAGAAAACATGCTTTTGAGCCATTTTTGATTCAAGAAAATCTTTTATTGTTACCATCAATTATATAGAATAATTCTTCAAAAAAATAATACTTTCCTCAACAATATGTCTATGATTTAATAACATAAAAAATTTTAAAAAATTATAACACATGGTGGCGCAAAAAAACCACACTTTTGCGATTTTTCGAATTTTTTCATGGAAGACAACTTTCTGGGGAAGACAATTTTCTAGGTGATGATTCCTTGTGAGTCTGAAAATAGAGGGTACCCCCATAAAAATTGAAAAAATCAAAATATCGAGGTCAACATATTTTTCTGACGCTTGTAATCGATTTCCCGTATAAAAATTACCCTAGAAAGTTGTTTTCCATAAAAAGATTCGAAAAATCGCAAAAGTGCGGTTTTTTGCGCCAAAAATTGAAAAAAATCGAAAAAATCGGAAAAAAATATAAAAAAATTGAAAAATCGAAAAAATTGAAAATCTTTGATTAGATCTGATCAATTATTTTTCTCTTCGTCTTTTTCTTCTTCTTTTTCATGTACGGCACTCTTGTTGGTAATCATTACATAACAAATTCTTATCACCAGATAAATGACCTCAAAAATTGAAATCACCGAAAGACCTAGCATTAAACCAGTCAAGTTGCATAAGTCTGTCAGAATATTATTCACGCTTTTCTTCGGTGTTTCGACGAAAACTCGATGCATCAGTTTTGGAACTTGGATGGAGAACGCCGCAGTATTCTTTCGGAAATTTGCCTCACAAACGCCAGAATCATTCGTTTGGCATTGTAGAGGCTAAAGTTATGTTTAAATGAAAAAAGAAATTTTCATACCTTGCTTCTGAAGATAGTTTTAGTCCAAGTTACATCAAAAATATATTCACTGCAAGGCGGAGGGCAAGAACATTCTGGCCATGTTGATGGTTCTCCACGTTTTGCAGTGATGTTATCGACACATTCTCCTTAAAATTTGATACGAAATTCTTACATATAATTGAGATAAAAATTTTAGAAAAAAACTCCTATGATTTTTTGAGAATACGACCAACGTATTATGTAATCAAGTAAGGGGGAGGGGGTAGCCAAATGATTACGGTTGATTACGGAGGGAGGTCAGGTCAATAGTTGCATAAACACAATGTATAAAATTTTTTGTTTCAATTTTTTCGATTTTTTTGAATTTTCTGAATCCTACTAAAAAATCTTACGTTGATATATATCACATTCATAGACATCATTCGGTTTATAATATCGAGGATCCATACATCCACAAGTCGTAAACACATAATCTTGATAGCAGCTTCGGAAGCAACTCTAAATTTTTTGTATTCAAATTTGCGAACTTTTTAATAAACCTACATCAACTGTATAAGCCGAACCTGGATTATAATAGGATTTTACTTCGCTTTTCTTTTTGATACATTTATTATATGGAGAACCCAAGCGTGTAAAAGTTTTCTAAAAGAATGAATATTTAGGGGTCATCCAGATATTACGTAATCATGTTGGGGGAGGGTCGGCCTTCCTCATGAAAATTGATTCCGTTAGTGCATTTTTGATGATTACATTGGAGGGGGGGGGGGGGGGGAAACCCCNGATGGCGATTCTCCCATGATGGCTTCATCTTTGCGATGAAAGAAAAGTAACAAAGAAGCCGTATAAACCCAACCGAAGTATTCGGCTTGGTTTATTTTCATTTGTCCTTTGAAACCTAGAAGGCTTTTTGAATTATTAAGTCAGCCAAATCGTTTCATGCCTTTTATTTTCATTAAAAATGGACTAACTTCTTTTAGAAAAAGTTAGTCAACAATGACTCATATATACCTTAAAAAAGTTAACTCTTCCCTTCCAGTCAACATTGACGAACTTCTCTTATGAAAAAATTAGTTAGAATACAATTTTTGATCAATTCAGTCTTTTCGATGACATTTTTTCGAAATTCACAATACCCAAAGCGTAGTTTTTAGAAAATTTTTTAGGCCTTTTCCAAAAACCTGGAGAGAATTCACACGAAGCGTGGTTCCCTCTAGATCCATGCTTAGCGCGGACCTCTTATTCCATTGCGTGGATCTTCCCCCTAAAATCCAAAATGCTTGGATGTCTGAGACGGTTGTGCCCTTTTCCATCATGTATGCTCAATATAAACATTGCATTTAAATACCTCCAAACTCTCCGGTGTATCTCAATTTAGAAATTTTAGACGAATTTTCATGATTGAACGTAAAACAATTGCCCATGCTGTTTTCATACCATTTTGTCATGTCTTTACTAAAAAACGAAAATTAAAAACGAACATTCTTTGTTATCGAATGACAAATCATGTTAAAATGTCATCTATTCATTTATGCGGTCCTTGTACCGACGGTTATTTGAAAATTTACTTTAAATCTATCTCGGTTCTTTCAAATGAAGCCCAAACACATAAATCGTCAACATTCCAACTCATGTTTGACTTTTCCTCTATTGGTACATTTGCAAGAATAAACGGAAGATAGTCTCGATTAAAATTCGGCTCGGTCATAGCCTTATGTACTCCTTTTGCACATCTTAGTCCAGCTATAAATTATCATTAGAGGTATTTTGATAAAATATTTGTTTACTTCGCTCGCATCGATCTCCACAAAAACCCACAGGGCAGACACAGATCTTATCTGGAAAAAAAGATGAATTTGAATAGCATGTTCCTCCATTTAAACACATGGTTATCGGGTCGTTTTGAAAGTAGCCACATGGATCGAAATCTAAAAAAATGATTCATCGTACAAGATTGAAATTTCTAAAATATTATACTCAGAGAATAAAAAGAATATTTGACCCAGCCTTATGGGACCAATTTTTTATCGTTGTTCGTAGTCAATTTTTCCAATACCTTCTGTGAAATACTTCAATTTATATCGATAGGATTTATACTTCCGTCGCGACGCGACAGTGCATTTTATGTCGCGCGATGCGATGCGACGGAAGTATAAAACGTACGGAGACGTGTCTATTGCGTCAAAATTAATGCGCCATCCGACATTTACGTCAATTTTTGTTTGCGTCAATTTTCGATTGCGTCAATTTTCGATTGCGTCAAATGTCAATTGCGTCATCCAACATTTGCGTCAATTTTTGTTTGCTTCAACAGATATTTGCGTCATAAGACATTTGCGTCAATTTTTAATTGCGTCAAAGGTCAATTGCGCCATCCAACATTTGCGTCAATTTTTGTTTGCGTCAATTTTCGATTGCGTCAACGACATTTGTGTCATTCGACATTTGTGTCAATTTTTGATTGCGACAACAGTCATTTGCGTCAATTTTTGTTTGTGTCAATCTTTAGAATATTGATTTGTTTGAACTTTTGTTTGAGAATTGTTTATTAAGTTTCAAAAAAATTGTTTATTAACTTTACTATCTTGATACCCAATGGGAAAACACCGTATTTTACTACCTTGCATCATGTTACTACCTTGACAATTCGTTACTACCTTTTTGTTATTACCTTGACACTTTCCTGATAAAAGGTAGTAATGTTACTACATTGACACCCAATGACGCAAATGACTGTTGACACAATCAAAAATTGACGAAAATAATTTTGCCGCAATCGACACGTCTCCGCCGTACACTTTATCTACTATGATTTGGGCATATTCTCAAGGAGCACATGTGTCATAGATCCCTGAGACCATACAGCAGGGGGTGCAGGTTGGTCGAATACGAATTGGTCGCCGATTCCCCCCTCACTGGATGCCGAGTGAAGACCAATAAAAGGTCGCCAAAAAATTTAAAACATCACGAGTTCAACTTCACCAAAATATGAATTGATCCTTAAATTTTTTCCTCGATACGACGAATTGAAGGGGTGCAGCATCCCCCTTGTGCATGTATGCATAAGACTCTTAAATACCAGGTCCATGGGTTTGGTATTAAATTCGGGTTCTGGATCATTTTTTCTGTAGCTTAATATACTAACCCGAGCAGGTGGTGCCTTTCCATATATTTTGACACTGACAAGAAGGATTGGTAGGGGCTGAATGTTTTTCTAGAACACATGCTCCGCCGTTATCGCAATAAAGTCCACCACAATAAGTTGTCGCTAAAAAATTATACGTCAAATTATATCTATCATACTTACTATGTGGATGCATATCACAATTTTCGGTATCGAAAGTGCAACCAGCACAGCTAATAGCTCGAGCTGTGATATAACCATGATTAGGACTAGTTATTGGTTCATTAATACCATCATTATTGGGGTCTTGCCCTCTGAGGGGCGTAAGTTGGCCATCTCGCATTCGAACGAGTCCTTTACTATAATCGCCAGTTGGTAAGCTTTGAACGAATTCTTGGAATACATAAAAAGAAGAGAAATCTAAAAAATGAGAACACGAAAGTGATATTGTCATCAGCGTATCTATAAATATTACGTCCCCCCTTTAAAAGGGCGTAACATTTATAGATAGGCTTTTTGATCCTGAAAATCAGGGTAGAACTGCGTTTCGACACGAAAATTTTTCCGATTTTCTTCTAAAAATCGACTTTTTAGACTAATTTCTAGGCGAAAAATCGATTGCGCGCATTTTCGAAGCGTGAAAAATTAAGTTTGACCCTGAAAATCAGGGTAGAACTGTGTTTCAACGCGAACAATTTTCTGAACCGATGGGGCGTAACATTTATGGCGTACTCTCAAAAAAATTTTTTTTTGAAAAATTATTTTCGCTTACCATGTTCAGTCGAAATCATCGTCGCTGGCTTCTTACAAATATAAACTCT